>CAUYRH010022443.1:0-51481 GCA_963574655.1 Perodicticus potto | reverse complement strand
TTTAGATTATTCTGAGGATTTTAAGTGATAAATCTTTATGAAAAGGAAAAATCGGGAAATAATTCAAAGAGTACAGCAGTATGTGATGATATTGCTCAAGGGTCTGGAAAATAGGAGATATATGGAAAGCTAAAGAAATGGTTGGCTTATAGAAGAAGCCCAAGAAATGAGTTACTGAAGATTCCTTTTGAACCCAAGACAGAGCATATAAAATTATTTTTAAAGTGTACCAAGTGAAAACATTAAATATAAAGATGTTGTTTATATTTAATACATTGATACACTTGAATCATTTCTGGAGTTGGCACTTTTATAAGGTACTTTAGGACAAGTGTGTAAGCCCATGAGTAGGGTGACTTCTATTTAATCATGGATAAAAATAAAATATTTATTTTTATTTACAAATTTTAGTGATTTTAATACATATTTCTCTAAATATCATGTTATAAATGTAGTTAAATAAAAAACACATGCAGCAAGGGCAAAATAAAAACATATGAAAAGCCTTTGCGGGAAATGACATGGGGTTTTTTTGTACAGGAGTATCAGTAGTTTGTAGAGGAGAAACTATGGCTCAGTGCCAGGACATCCATGTCTGAGGTCCCAAAACTTTATTTTACATGTAGCTTTATACAAACCTGATATGCAGCGGAAGTAGTTAGTTATTTGACAGAACTAAAATTAACAAATCTAAGAAGACTGATGCATAAAATCCTTCTATGAATATACAGTTGACAATATGTTAATTCACATACACAGAAATTTACATGTTGGCTTCATGACATTTTCTTTCCCAATATTTAAAGTTTTTTTTTTTTTTTTTTTTAGACGGAGTTTCACCTTGTTGCCGTGGCATCATTGATCATAGCAACCTCTAACTCTTAGACTCAAGTGATCCTCTTGCCTCAGCCTTCCGAGGAGCTGGGACTACAGGCACCCACCACAATACCTGGCTATTTCTTCAGAGATGTCTCGCTCTGGCTCAGGGTGATCTTGAACCTGTGAGCTCAGGCAATCCACCCATCTCAGCCACTCAAGTGCCGGGGTTACAGGCGTGAATAATTAAAGGTTTGATAAATAAAAAAATTAATAAAGTGAATTAGTACACTAGGCAAATAGGCCAGTTTATACTTTAATGACACGTTAAACCCTGCAGTCTCAGTGGCTTAACATAAGACAAGTTAATTTTTCTATTGGACAGGTGGAGGAGCACATATTAGACTTAAATCATCCTGAAATTGCTCAAAACAATGGTCCATGTAGTCGTCTGGCATCACCTAATCATAAGATTGTGCAAAATGTGGAGATGCATTCAAATATTTGGCGAGTTGTAGATGATTTTGCTCTGGTTAGATCAGGCATAGTTTAAGATATTCTTATGCAACTCCTAAACTTTCTGTGGACTTTGACAATGATCTAAAGGCTTTAAAGTGGGGCCAACTTACTAAAAAAAAAAAGGCTCTATGCTGGGGGCAGTGAAGCACACCTATAATCCTAGCACTCTAGGAGGCCAAGACAGGAGGATCCCTTGAGCTCAGGAGTTCAAGACCAGCATGAGTAAGAGCAAGACACCATCTCTACTAAAATCAGAAAAATTAGCTGGGCATTGGGACGGGTACCTGTAGTCCCAGCTATTTGGGAGTCTGAGGCAGGAGGTTTGCTTGAACCTGGGAGTTTGAGGTTGCTGTGAGCTAGGCTGAAGCCAGGGCACTCTAGCCTGAGTAACAGTGTGAGACTCTTGTCCAAAAAGAAAAAAAGTGGACTTGGTTCACATTTTATTTTGCAGTTTCACTTTTTTAGTGATTCAAATTTGACCACCTCATTTATGTGGACATTCCATTGAATATGATAACACTTACAAACAACTTACACCAATGTCATTTGAATTGTCAGTCACTCTGTGTCTTTAAGAGAACTTGTCATCTCTAATTTTATTATTAATCAATAGTAATTTATAATAATTAATATTAGTGATTGAAATTTTATTTTCAAGGAAGAGTACAGCATTTAGGATGCAATATGCACACATATTATCTTTTATAAATAAATTATTTTAACTGATTAATTCAATGCTTTTACTATTAAATCTTCAACAAAATTAATCCATGTCATTCTTTCTTCAGTGTTTCCAAGATTCAGCTCAGTTTTCCAAATCATGTGATTTATGTATTGTTAAATACATACAAATTTTTATAAATTATTTCCTTGAATAGAAAAATGAATAGAATAAGTAAATAAATAGTTAGAATTAACCCATATGTCCATCTGTAGAAAAGTCTTTAAATCTTAACATGTAGAGTTTATCCATAGAAGTGACTAGGAAGGAGCCCTTGGAAAGGATATGTTACAGCTATATGATATATGAGCTGCTGACAGTTTATAGAAAGCAAGAAGGCTGACAATGGCATATATGATATGATTTATTTTTATTTTGGCAATCAAATAAATGCATACATAGGTTAGAACAGTCACCAACTTCTGTATCCCGTGGATAACATTGATTTGATTAACATATTCTGTAATATTTATACTCTCTATGTAAGGAATATATAGATAAATTCATAACCTGAGATGTAATTAAGCTGTATGTAAAGAGGCAAGTGATACATTTAACTGGTGAGGAATTAGGTATCATTTCTGCAGTGCAAATTTGAGTAAAGTCTTACAATTCAAAGTCAAACAACTCCATGAAACTTGGCCAAATAAAACCCTTGTTTGCCCCAGGATTGTACTCTATATTCCATGCATTAGTTATCGATCTCTGTATAAGAAATTACCTCCAAATTTAGTAGTACCATTTGTTATCTCCTAATTACTGTGGGTCAGGAATTCAGAAGCAGGTTAGTTGGGTGCTTCTAGACAAGGTCCGGTGTGAGTTCAAGGACACGGCCTCAGCAGGGACTCCAGTCTGATCTGAAAATTCATCGGGAAGCAGTTCTGCTTCCCAGCTCGCTGCCGTGACTGTCGGGAGGCGGGTGCTCCTCAGTGCTTGCTGGCTGAAGCATCAGTTTCTTGCCACAGGAGGCTCTCTGCTGGCTTTTACAATGTGCATTGGTAATGGCAGCTGGCTCTCCCCTGAGTAAGTCATCCCGGAGAGAGGATAAACACAGACAGAGCTGGAGATTTTTGTTACTTCATCTTGGAAGTGAGACACCATCATTTATGATGATGCTGTAGCTGGGGTTTCTCTTTCCCAAGTCCTTTGTCTTGGAGGTTCGAGGAATAAATCCAAAGGCCATGCAGATAGGTGAAAGGACAGATTTCATTGATGGATAGATAGATGAGCGAAAGCTGGGGACAGAAACTCTGCCAGTGAAGGGGGGACCCAAGTGGGCAGCCCCTTTGGGCCTTTTGTCTAGGGGATTAGACACTGCTTTCCTTATTCAGCAGAGGGTTTTGGGGAGATGGAATGCACGTCTGTAATATGGCACAACCATTTGGCACCAGAGGCCTGTGGGTGAGTTAATTTTAAAACTACCATACCACCTAATGGGCACCATGTAAGGGTATAGGTCACACCTCCTGGGTGCAGGGCACAACTATAACAGGGACCTTACTTAAAAAAATGCAAACATTGTAACCTAATTGTCTGTAACCTCTTGTTAATCTGAAATAGAAAATAAATAAATTCTGCCATGGTCAGTCCTTGCTCCAGGCAAGCTCTTCTCTGCTCCGGGAGAGACAACCCAGATGAGATACCAGTTAGGCTGCTTTTTTATGAGCTTGTTGGTATCCAGGGAATGTGGTCTGCAAAGAGTTTGGGGTCTGGACCTGAGCCTACTCTGGCCTAGAAAAATGGGGGTCCTCTGTCCAGCCCTGAGTAGGGGAACCCACACAGCCACAAATTGTGCTTAAACATTGTTAGAGAATATATGAAACTAGCATAGTCACGGAGGGCGCTATACAAGGATGTGAATAACAAGAGACAGATCCCAGGGGGCGTCCCCCGCCTCCCAGCACCTCTCCCTGCTCCAGCTTCCTTGATGACACTGACCTTCTCATAATCCAAATACAAACTAGTCCATTTGTTTGCCGTCCCCTCTACTAGAATATGAGTGACATGAGGGTAGATGCTTTCTCTTATTTTGTCACAACATTTAAAATAATATATGGTTTAAATAAACTGCTCAGAAAATATCTTTGATTGATTGCATGCTTGAGGTTAAGTATGTCTTCACGGTACATTCTGGGACGGTGGTTGTAGCAGAAATTTAAAATTTTTATTTGGTTAGATTCATGTTTTCATAATTTTACTCAATTATTATTTTACTCAAAGCTTATATTTGAATAAAAGTTTTTATTTATAACTTGGGTACATCAGTTAAGAAGTTTTTGTTTGTACTTTGTAGGGAACAGAAGAAAAGACATGGAAAAAGCTATACAATCCATGTGTGCAAATAGAAAAATCAGACTATACAATACTGAAAATATGTCAACAGATACAGACACAGATATTCATTACATGTTAAAATGTTTTGAAAAGTGCATATATATGTATGTATTTTAGCTCTTGCTCAAAGCTGTTTTTGAGAAGGTAGGAAGAAAACCATCTTCATATTTATTGGACTGTCCATTTTCCGCCAAAGACCAATTATAGTTCTTAATATCACTAAGCACATTATAATGCTGAGAAGAAATATTGGTGAAAATTGTAATTTAAATTACAGGAAAAACTCTGAAAAGTCAGCATTATAAAAACTGCTGAAAATTCAAAACCTAAGTGGGTGACTAAACAACTGGGTTAGGGGAAGAATAGAATAATGTGCTAAATAAAGAAGACAGAGTGCTGATAATTTAATTCTTCCAAGAACACACACTGAGGTTATTTCAAACATTTCTACAGAATGGAAAATGCATTGGCATTTACTGAGAACCCTTTGGTTTCCAGTCTGAGAGAGAGTGGAGCTCCACCAGGTGGGTGCACCTGCTTGGTCCACACTTTTTGCTCGGTGTCTGGTTCTGCTTTGAAGTATTTTCAATATCCTTCCTGATATTATCCATTTGTTTACATTTGATTAAGGAGCATTAATTGGAGCATTTTATTGCTTTTGTCTTACACATTTGACTAAACTTTTTGTATACTTATCAGCCTTTATTATTCAGGACTCAAGCAGTATCACAATTCCTTTTATTTATACTTTCATTTTCTTTTGTCCTTGACTAAGGTTCTCCTCACTTTCCCATAGCACATAGCTTCATCTGGGACTCGTCAGGGTCAACTCTCAATAAACTTTTGCTACTACAGAAATAACCCAGCCTCCCTGCCAGCATCGCCTTCTGTTTGTTGCTATTGTTTTTTAAATCCTACATCTCGTGCTTTTGCATGGTGTTGGTTTGGCTTTTTCAGCAGTGATTCTGCTTTTATACAATATTGTGGTATAAATGAAGGCTTAGCATTCAAAATTTCTCAACCTTTTTTCTTAATCAAGTTCACTTATTAAAATCAGATAATAATTTCACTTAGTAAAACACTGTTCCCATTGGAAACTTAGAGGAAGAGTTTAAGAGTTTTTTACCCTGGGTTCAAAGATATTATTATTATTTTATTCCCTTTTAGTTTTTGTCTACTTTTCTGCCTTCCCTCCCTCCTTCCTTCCTTCCCTCCTTCCTTCCTCTTTCTTTTTAAAGATGGGGGTCTCTCTTTTTGCTCAAGCTGGTCTCTGACTCCAGACCTGAGGCAATCTACTGTCTCAGACTTCCAAAGTACTAGAGCAGTATTTCAAGATGTTTATCATTAACCCCTCTCTACCTTTTCATTTTCTTACCTTTTTAGATATATCCTCAAAGGAGACACCTCTCCATAAATTAAATTGAACTATGTTTTTATATAGTTTAAATCTCTTATTTTTCTTATCATTAAACTTACTTCCCTGCATTAATTTATTCATATTCAACAAAATATTGTTGCTATGTAACAAATGACACCGTATTCTTCCTTGCAGAAAAATTTGTTGATAAATACTTTGGTGAAAGAGGCAGAGATATATTTACAGGTTTCTAAAAATCAAAGGTGATAGGTATTATTTTCTAGAGAAGAGTATGGGGGAATAGTTACATGAAGTTAATAAAGAAAAGCTACTTACAGAGAGAGAATTTGAAAAAAGTCACAAATCCAAATCAAAATTGATGAAGAAATACTAAAAATTCCAGTGGATTAGTATGGAAAGAAGAAAGCTAACTTAGGGTAGAATAAGGACTTTCCTGCTGCCAATATCAACTAATCCATTAACCAGTGGGCCACAATCTTTTTGGCACAGAGAGTGGTTTCATGCAAGAAAGATTTTCCACAGACTCAGGAGAGGGGGATAGTTTCAATGTGAGTCTGTAAGCAATTCATTTAATATGGTCTCTGTGCATTCAGCCCTCTGTGCTAATAATAATATGTATTTCCAGCCAGTCTCCAGTGCTGGCGTCACTACCTCAGCTCCACCCCAGTCCTCAGGACTTATATTCTCAGAGGAGCATGGTACCTGTACACGTGCAATTGACAGTAGGGTTCTTGCTCCTATGAGAATGTAATGACAGTGCCCATCTGACATGAGGTGAGCACAGGCAGTGACTCAAGTGATGAAGAGCGGCTGTAAATACTGATGAAGCTTCACTCAACCACCCACCATTGGCCTCCTACTGTGTGGCTCCCTTCCAGTAGGTCACCGACCAGAAGCAATCTGGCCCAGGTGTTGGGGATTGCAGCATTAAAAAACACGTATGTATTAAGAACATTCTATGCTCAGGGTCTCAGGGTTTGACATACGACATTATATCTGTTCTTGTGAAATTTATAGCTCTTCAGTACTTGAGGCAGACACATATTAAGGCAATCACAAAATTGTAACATTGCAACTACAGCAGAGTAAGATCTGTGGAGATTTTACATAGTGCCTTGCCATGCTCTGAGTATGACCAGTTACTGGGTATCTTCAGGGAACTTTCTCCTGAGAAAATTAAACTTTAGTATAACGAAATAGAAAGTAAACATATAGATGCACAGATTGTAGATTTAAGACAGAGGAAGGGACATATAAAATGCCCCTTGGTAAAGGCCAAGTAAGATTCATTTGCACAGGTGAAAGAAGACAGGTGTGGTGGGATATAGAAAGTAATAATAATGAGGGCAGCACCTGTGTCTCAAAGGAGGAGGGTGCCAGCCACATATGCCAGAGGTGGCGGGTTCAAACTCAGCCCCAGCCAAAAACTACAAAAAAAAAAAAAAAAGAGAGAGAGAGAGAGAGAGAAAGTAATAATAATGTAAGATAATACCAGATTTTATTAATGTTCTTGTTAAAAATCTTGAAGCATTTCAGGTAAAGATCTTGACCCTATTTACTTGGCGTGTGACCCAATGGCCTTGGTGGAGATGGGAAGATTGGAGGAGGGTGACTCAGTAGAGCTGCACTGCAGGTGTCCACGTGGAGAATTATGGTGATGGGCTCCAGGGAGGAGAATGGGGAGATAAAGAGAAGAGGGTGGACTCTAGAGATTCCTCTGATGTAGGATCATCAGAACTGCTGATGGAGATGTGCCAATAATGACTTCTAGTATTCTATCTTGAGAAAGGGATGGCATGCTATTCAGAGTTGAGGACCACTTGAAAAGAATCAGATTTGCCGAAAGGGAAAAGCGATTCATTTTAGATGCTTGGGTAAAGAATTGATTTTCTCTGAATTACAAAACACTTCTAATTCCTGGAAAAGAAAGTGGTAGGGACACTCAAGAGGCAAAAGGGATTGGAAATGGCTTAGAATAGAGTATGCTAAAGTGCCCATTTTTCAAGTGTCCAAAAACCATGCGGTGTTTACTAGGGATAACTTAAGGCTGGTGACATGCATTTCATGAAACAGTGGTATTTGAGAATGCTGAATTTATGTAGCAAAAAAGCACAGAGGCAAAGGGAGTTTTCTATTTTTGGTCCAACAGCATGGATGTGGAATTGAAAAAGGAATAGGAATACTTGAGATAGATAAAAACTCTTGGAATTTTAGTCAAAAAGTTCAATACTAAATTCAAATTTCAACTGTGGAAAATATTAGGGTAACATCAAGGTCTAAGATTTGGGAATGGATGAAAGTGGGCATCTATTATTGACAATGGCCCTGGATTTTTCCAACTGTATGACTTTTGGCAAGTGACACAAATTCTTGGCACTTCTGTTTTCTGTCTGTAAAATGGGGATAATGGCAAGAGTTGTCTTATGCTTATATGTTTTAAATGAATTGACACATAAAGACTGTGTACAATAAACTACTAGAACACAGTGTATTCTCCACATTTTTTTTAATACATATAATACACTTTTCATTTGACTTGATTTAGAGGAAAAATTTTTATCCCTGTAACTTAGGAGAATAAAATAATAAAGACATTAAAGTGGATATTTCTTTTGTAAATCTTTATTTGAGGAATTACAAAATAGCAAGGCTGTACTACCAACAAAAGCATCCTCTCAGTTGGACTAGAGTTCTAATGGTTTTAAATAACAAGATCATTTATGTGGTAGAAATATTTATTTGGACTATCTCCATATTTCCAGACTATGCTTTCATAATGCTTCTTATTTTCATTTTAACTATAATTTCTATTAGAAGTTAGAGGTTATTTGACATTTTTAATACTAAAAATGTTTCTTGTGGAAGCACAAACAAGCCAGCATTAAGTAGCTTCTTGACCTATGTAGAGTTAGCAGGGTGCTCTGTAAATAAGGTGGAAATAAGATCCGCCACATATTAAACAACTTACGCTTTTGAACTCTCTGCCACAGGTGTTATCACATATAATCATCATACAAAACCAATAAGCTTGGAGAAAGCCCTGGATGTGAGGCATTAGTTCAGTACCACGTGGCCAGTGAGTCGTGGGCATCACACTCACACTTAGGCATCTCATTTTTTCTCAACATGTGATATAATTGTCACTAGATTAGACTTTATTTCTTTAGTGGAGGTTAGGTATCATTTAGACAAGACAATTTTTATCACATCTTAAAAAAGATCTTCAAGAAGCATTTGTGTCTCATCAGGTGTTCTTTGGGGAAATCAAGGCTGTGTTGGGAAGACGTGGTGGTGTGCATATCCATAGACTTCACAGTGAGTGCAGCAGAAATTAGAGAAGTGGAAATTGATATTTTTAGAAGTGCCCTTGTGACAGATCAAATTCGGAAAGACTGTAAAGTAGTTGTCATAACACACTTATCGGGAAGGCATAAAGTGATGACAAGTTTGGGAACAGAGTATTAGTTAGTATAACATAAATTAGGGGGGGGAATTATATTAAAACATGAAGTACAGAGAATAAATGCTTACACAGACATGCCACATCCAAAATGAAAAATAAAATTTCTTCAATAGCTTATTTTGGTAATCATTATGATACTACTTTCAGTCCCCTCTGGGATATACAGGTGTAAATACACATTCATTTTTATGCTAGTTTCTCACTTGAAACATGTTTTGTAGTTTCTAATCTAGTAAATGAGGTGATGGCTTAATATAAATAAACATGATTAGGTATCAGTAGTGACTTTCAAATTAAGTATACAATGTGACTGTACTTGGCTGTTTTGCAAGTGCTTGGCCATTCTGTTATCTAATAGGTAAATGTTAGATGTATGGGGTAGCTACTGCTGCATAACCAACTGCTACAAACCAGTGACTTAACATAAAAATAATTTTTTCTTAGGCATCTGGGATTTTCAGGAGTCTGCTGATACAGGCTATCCTTGCCTGGGAGGCCCTATTCTAAGTTGTGGAGTTGGTTTGCTTTACTGGAGTAGCTCTACTTTAGTGCATTCTGGATGTAATAGTTAAATGTATATATCAACTTGACTGGGCCACAAAGTGCCCAGATATTTCGTCAAATGTTGCTCTGGGTGTGTCTGTGAGGGTGTTTTTGGATGAGAGTAACACTTGAATGGGTAGATCCAGCAAGTCAGATTGCCTCCCTAACATGTGTGAGCCTTACCCAGTCAGGGACGGTCTGATAAGAAGGCTGACCAACCCTACCTCAAGTAGGAAAGAATTCCTGCTGCCTGACTGCTTTGAGCTGAAACTTCTTTTTCTTTCCTTTAACTCAAACTCATTAGCTTTTCTTGATTCTCTAGCCTGCTGACTCTTAGACTGGAACTATGCCATAAGCTCTCCTGAGTATCTAGCTTGCTAATAGCAGATTTTAGAATTTACTAGCCTCCATAATCTTCTGAGCCAATTCCTTGTATTGATATCTCTCTGCTACTCTTTCTTTCCACACATTAACACACACACACACACACACACACACACATATTTTGGTTTTGCTTCTCTTGAGAACCCAGAGAATCTCTTCTGAAGGGATGGCAGGAGGATGAAAGGATACCAGCAAAAAGCAAACAAGTAAACCCCTAGATTTTTTTATGCCCTAAACACAGTGATACATCCAACTACATTCTGTTGGTTAGAATAATTGTATGTCCATGCCCAAGTCAAGGGACAGAGGAAGGTACTGTAGGCATAAGGTGGCCAAGATCAGAGTCAAGATTTGAGGTAATCCATTTACTACTGCAATAGAGTCAAAATTTTACTGTGGGAACCCTCATAAACTTTCATTTAATTTTTCTCTATTAATTTCTATACCAATCAGATGATTACCTATGAAATATATTTTCTTTATATAATATCTAAAGACCAGACAAATTAGAAAATCTCAGTGTGAATGCTACTTTCCTCTTCAGAATTCACACATAAATTTGCATGATAAAAATAAAACCATAAAATTAAGGGATATTAGCTGCTTTTGAAGGATTAGACTACCTTAAATTTAAGTTTTGGTTTTAGTAGATATTCTCAATTATTCCACTTGACTATATCAACCACCAACATATTTTCAGATATTAGTTAAGCTCCAAACATGAAATTTTACCATGATATTTACTCATAAAATTTCAAAATACAGAGAAAGAAACATTAAAAGATACAATGAGAGAATTATAAGAAAATTTTCCAAAAATTATAGTTATATGCTCAAAAAAGCAAATAGTACATACAGAAACAAGGGTTAGGATATTATGAAAATGGACATTTAGAGAACAAGGAAGGATTTAGAAGCTTAAGTTACTATGAAATAGATATAAAATTCAATATATGAATTGGAGAATAATTAGAATAAAACTTCTGAAAATAGAGCAACAAAAACAACAACAAAAAGACATGGAAAACAGGGAGTCAGTAAGTTGAAATCCACAGACCTCCCTTCCCTAACTCCCCAGAAACAAAGGATGGAAATTTTGCCAAACGTGTAAGATAAAAACATTCTAAATTCTGGCTTATTAAGTATAATGTTCCACCATGTGTGAGGAAAAAGAGGAAATCTTCCGAAATTATTGTAGTTTAAAAACCCCTATAACCAATTACGATTTTTTATTAAATAAAAAAAAGAAAAGAAAAGAAAAGAAATTGTGCTCTTCATGACACAATTATTATGAGTTCATTGGCTCATAATTGGTGTGAAGGGACAGAATTCTAAAGTGCCCTGAGGTGAAAGGAAGCATTTATTATAGCATGTATTTTTTCTAAATGGCAGATGGAGTGTAACAAATACAGGAAAGGTGGATAGCTGATCGGAGAACGTGTTGGAGAAGCAGGAAGGAGAAGCATGAAGCTTTCTGAGCTTGTCAGGGAGGTCCTTACTCACTGAGATGCCCAGTGAAGGAGGTGAGCAGGTGCTCACCTGTGAATGGTTTAGTTATAATATCACCGATTTTACAACCTTAAAGTCTCCTTAGTGAAATGTGCACTGAAACACATCCTCTGGACCATGAGATTTACATTACATGTGCACAGAACAGGTGATCTTCTGTGTTATTGGGGCACATGTATTAAACATATCTTCTTCTTTCTTTTTCCCCTTTCGATTCCTGATATTGTTTATAAGAGGAAACACATGACTTATAATTTACACTAAAAAGCAAAAGACTATAAAAAGTGTTCCTATCACGTTCAATTTTTCCTCAGTAAGTTTTCCAAACCCTTCTTTTCATGATCTAGTTATTACTTGCTCTCCAGGCTCTACCCACTCCCCTTTACCCTTATATACATTACGGCTCAACTTCAGAAAAAATTTTTTTGCTATCACTGGAATTTGCATGCCAATTATTCTTTGTATTCTGTAAGCTATTATTGTAAAAAAAAATTATCGATATTTTGATCCTGTGATGTTTATTAAATATACATCTATCAAATTTTTGCTAGATATTATGTTGCACAACAGGAATAAAAACACATCAAGGTATGTATGGTCTTGTGTTACTTTTAGTGGTGCTAGTCTGTAGTGCTAAGCATGTGTTTCTCAACTGTTGCTGTGTATCAAATAAATTTCTTTTGAATAGATTTTAGTTTCAATTCACTATTTAACATTCAACAGGTAGAAATTTATTTCCAGATAAAAATTTATTTGGTACTTCTCCCTTATCTTAAAATATTTCATAACTTATTTCTTCTGGGTGTGGTAGGCAGAATTTTATCATGACCTTTGCCCCTGATGTCACACCAACAAATATATTAGGTTATGTAAAAAAAGGGACTGTGCAATTGTGCTCAAGATTAGACATCATTTGGCTTTAAAATAGGAAGATTTGGGATAGGCTCAGTAGTTCGTGGCTGTAATTCTAGCATTCTGGGAGGTCGAGGAAGGAGCTTTCCTTGAACTCAGGAGTTGAGGTCAGCCTGAGCAAGAGCGAAACCTTGTTTTTACTAAAGATAGAAAAATTACCAAATTGGTTGGGTATTGTAGAAAACACCTGTAGTCACAATTACTGGGGAGGTTGAGGCTGGAGAATCACTTGAACCCAAGAGTTTAGGGCCAGAGGTAGGCCGATGCTCTGGCACTCTACCCTGGGCAAGGCTAGCACTTTTTCATAAAATAAAATAAAATAAAATAAAATCATAAAATAAAATATTTAAAAAATAATAAAATAGAATGATTATCTTAAATTATCTAATGCATAATGGGATTATAGGGGATATTAAAAGAAGAATAAAAGTCCCTGAGATGTGGGAAAGGGCACATCAGAGTGATCTGAAGCACGAGAAGGACTCCACCTGACACTGCTGGCTTGAATCCAGCGGGAACCATGTGGAATGAATGAGAAGGACAAGAATTCTGCCAGTAAACTACCTACCTGGCCAAGTCTGAGACTGAACTGCAGTCCTGCTGGCACTCTGATTTCAGCACGCTGATTTTTGCTTTCCTAAAATTGTGAAATTCTAAGGAGATAATGTGTATAAATGCACCTTGTAAGGTATCCTACATAAAACATAATGTCAATGTGACTTAAGATTGTTATTAGACTCCTGCTAATAAAAAAAATAATGTTTACATTTTTTAAGTTAATTCAGAATGTTTTTCATAATCCATACTAGTTAGGTTTCATAATTGAACATAGCTTTCTCAAACAGATAAATGGATCAATAAACGGCTACTTGGATAGTTAAAGGTATATGTATTTATATTTTTATAAAGTTAATTGTTTTCTGAGGAAGATTTAAAATATATTTTAAAAAGGTTTTTTTCTGCAGAAATGATACTGTAGGATTAATATCAACAAACATATATCAATTCATTAAAAGCTACAGTGTAATTTATGTACTTTTTAATGCAAACTTACTCAAGCAGCAAATTCAAAGTGACAAGGTGCTTTCTATCATATATATGGCATTATTAATTTTGTAGCCTTTCTGGGAGATGCTAAAAGTAGTATGTCATTAAGTTACTGCTTTGCATAGAGTTTTCTGAGGTCTATGTGCTTATAAGTCTCAGCCCACAAGGAAGAAGGTGGAGGTTTTACAAAGCTCATTAGAGTGAACACAACAAATATTGCCTTGGGCAGTACAATTATTGGTCCATAACTTCTTATTAGCTATTTATAGTATCACTGTTTTATTTTAGCAGTTTACTGCTTATCCTTTAATCTGGTAATTCCCTTTTTGCATCCCTCTTGTAATTTTCTGGCAAGCAAATTGACATAGTAATGATGCAACCCAATCAATCTGCACACAATTAAGGAATTTCACAGTTATTTACATCCATTATGAGTCCCATCCCATTTGTTTCCTTTCTCTGGGGGATCACAGTCCTAAGTTGACAATTGTCCAATGTCTGAAACCTATTTCACATATTTTTATTCCTTGGTTTCTAAGTGTTTCTCTTAGCAGGGTCAGTCCCATAAACTAGAGTTATAGGCAATAGTTGAAATACTATTGATCTCATTTAAAAAAATGATAATGACAATTTAGCGGATATTAATGGAAGGACACAGTATACATCAAAACCATGGAAATGTAACAATTTCAAAAGAACATAATAATTCCCAGCAAAAGATCTCAACAACAACAACAAAAAATAGACAAACTCCTGGAAAAAGAGTTAAAATGTATGAAAATAAAGATTCTCAGTTAGAGATAAGAGAATTACAAAGACAAGAATACAAGAAAATAAAGAAAGCTGGGCGGCACCTGTGCCTCAAAAGAGTAGGGCATGGGCCCCCTATATTAGAAGTACTAGTACTTCTAGTACTTAGAAGTCATGTATGGGGCTTAATGTAATTAAGAAAACATGCTGCCTACAAGGAATAAAGGCCAAGAACCAAACGGAAATTCTGTAACTGAAGAGTTGTTTTAAAGAAATAGAAATTACACTTGAAAAGTTCAAAAATAGAGGAATAATAAATAAAGCAGAAGAAAACACCTTAATGTTTGAAGTCAGGACTTTTGAAATAAACCAGTCAAGAAAAAGTAAAGGAGAAAAGAATACAATAGAATGATCAAGGTCTTTGTAACATATGGAACAACACAAGGCTAACAGACATACAAATATCTGCATTCCTAAAGTCAATGAGAGAATGGATTTAAAAGGGAGAAGGTTTCAAAACTTCTTTAATGAAAATAGATGAAAACTTCCCAAATACAGCAAGAGATTTGGACATTCACATGTAGTAAACCCAAATTTACTAACAGATTCAATGCATAAAGTTCTTCTCTGAGGCACATTATAATCAAACTATTTAAAGTTAATTAAAAATTTAAAAATCTAAAAACATTAAGAGAAAAGATTCTATTCACATATAACCAAGTCTTATGAGGACAACAACAGACTTGTCAGCAAAACCCTTACCAACCAAAGAAAATGGAATAATATATTCAGAGTTCTGAAAAACAAAACAAACAAAAACCTTCCACCTAAGGATAACATACTCACCAAAATTATCTTTCATAAATAAAGGACAAATAACAGATTTCACAGAAAAGGAATCCATTATCACCCTAGTCCAGGCTTGCAAGAAGTGCCCAAGAAGGTTGAAAACCTGGGGTGAAAAGACAATAATTATCATCATGAAAACATATGAAAGTACAAAGGTATAAAACTCACTGGTAAAGCAAACACACAAATGAAGAGGGGGAACATAAGACTCAGATAGTATCACCATAGAAAATCACCAGACATTAAGAGAAAAATAAAGGAAAAATGAATATACAAAACAATCAGAAAATGATAAACAATAAGATGCAAAAGAAAACTTCACCTGTCAGTAGTAACCTACAAGGTAGACAGATTAAAGTATCCACTTCTGAGTCATGTACGGGCTTAATGTAATGAAAGAAAACATACTGTCTACAAGGAATAAACTTTAACAGTGCAAACACATATAGACTGTACGTAAAGAAAAAAATAAAGGGAAGCTGTACCTCCTTCCAAATAAAAAAGAATGCAAGCAGATGTATTTATATTTAGAAAAAGACTTTAAATATGAGAAAGTAAAAAAAGATAAAGAAGATCATTGTATAATGAGAATGAAATCAATTCAGAAAAAAAGATATAACAATACATGCACATAACACTTGGAGTACCTTGATTCATAAAAAACATGCTGGATCTAAAGTAATAGATAGACTCAAATATAATAACAGTGGGGACTTCAACAGCTCACTCCCAGCATTATACCAAATAGACCTAGTAAACACAGGACATTATATTCAACAGCTGCAAAATATTCAGTCTTCTCCTCAGTACATAGGACATTATCCAGTATTGACCATATTCTAGGCTACAAAACAAGTCTTAATAAACTTTAAAACCTCAAAATCTCATCAAATATCCCCTCAGACCACAAAGAAATAAAACTAGATATGGAGATACATTTTAGGGGTAATAGAACCAGTGTAGATTTATCCTAACAAAGCCTAAAGCAAAAGCCTTCACAGTAGAAAGAACATCTACCAGACCGTTAATTGCTAGGCGGAAAAATTCAGCACTCTGGAGATGAAGGTACAATTAAGACACTCTATTAACATAGTCATCTATAATATTTAGCAGAATAATTTTTTTATTGTTGGAGATTCATTGAGGGTACAAAGAACCAGGTTACATTCATTTCATTTGTTAGGTACAGTCCCCTTTTACTTTTTCTTTATTAAATCATGACTATGTACATTAATGTATTTATAGGGTACAATGTGCTGAACTGATAAACAGTGCGGAATGCTTACGTCAAATGGATTAACATAATCATTACTTCACTTGCTTATTTTTTGTGGTTAAAACTAACTCAACATTTGAGGAAGCAGAAAATCATCACCCACATCAAGGATAAAAACATGAATAGCAAGGAAAAATCCAGATGGCAGCTTTGTTGACATTGGCAGACAATGACTTTAAAATAGCAATCACGCTAAATAATTTTTCACTTAAAATGAACATAATGGTGAAGACCTGTGGAATTTGAGACAATAGACAAAATCTCTTTTGGAACTACCAAGCAGAAATCTTAGAAATGAAAATATAAAATATCTGAAACAAAATTCAGGGATGGGATGATATTTCAGATAGGGCATCTCAGAGAAAAGAATCAATGTTCTTGAAGACCCGTTAATAGAAAGTATTCAATCTGAAGTACAGAGGGGTGGTTAATTGAGGTGTCAACGTGACTGGATTTAGGGTGTACCTATTAAAAGATAACTGGTAAAGCATTGTTTCTGGGTGTGTCTTTGAGGGAGCTGCCAGGAGAGACTGAGATGTGAGTTGGTGGACCAGGAGGAGAAGAGAGGCCCTCAGTGGAGGTGGATGCTATCCAATGGGTTGAGGGACTGGATAGAACAAAAGAGTGGAGAAGAGGTGAATTTGCTAGCTCTCTCCATTCTCTCTCTTCTAGAGCTTGAGCAACTTTCTTCTTCTGCCCTAAGACATCAGAACTCCAGGATTTCTGCCCTTTGAACTCTGGTCCTTGTAACAGCAGCCTTGTGCTCTCAGGCCTTGAGCTGTAGACTGAGAGCCCCCCCGTCAACGTCCCAGAACCTCTGGACTTGCATTGAATCGCAGTACTGTCCTCCTTGGTCATCTGGCTTGTAGATGGCCTATCATGGGACTTCTCAGACTCCATCATTATATGAGTCAATTCCCCTAATAAGTCCCCTCTCATCTCATCTCCTTACTTACCTTTCCTATTAATTCTGCCTTTGGGAAAATCCACAAATATGGATTTTGGTATAAGGAGTGAGTCTGGAGGGATAGAATTTTAAGGATGAACTTTCTTAATTGATTTTGGTTTCTCTGGAATTACTTCTCTACTCTGACCAGATTAAAAATTCTAAGGATTCTACATTTAATAGTATAGCGAAAACAAATAGACCATAACATGAATTGCTTGTAGAGATTCAAACAACACCTACACTAAATACTTCTAATATGAAGCAAGGAATTTGAAGATTCTGTACATGGTAGTAGTACTTTCAAACATTTATGAGAAAATAACGATTTAATGATGTTATTTAGCTGTTTCTGCTGGACAAAGTGATAAAAGAAAAGGATGAGCTGAGGGATTGAAATTTCCTTCCACATAAATAGCCTATGATGCAGTGTCAAGGCCACATTGTCCTTCCGGATCCCCAAGTGCAGCTACTCAACTGAATTCAAACTTCACAGAACAAATCTGCTTAGTAAAAGATTTTATTCTATAAAATTGGATTCAGTCAAAAAGCCACACTCATGGATCCAGAAGAACACATGAGGCTCCAAGGCGGCAGGTTCCCACTCCTGGAAGAGCTTCAAAGGGAGAATCTTTTTTCTTGTAGCCACAGGGTTGAAATTGCTGAATGTCAAACAAGCACTTATCCATTTGTCTGAAATACGATGAAAGTTAATCTCTCAGCCTCACAGGGTGTCTACTGCTAAAGTGAGAGCATTTGTTGGAGAAGTCCTTGTCCTGTACATTGGGACGTGCATGTGTGGAAAGGTGCTGATGGCCTGGGGACTTTGAGCTCCTACATTCTGGTGATTCTTTTCTGCCAACTGAATAGAACTCCAGTAACTGGGGAACTAATAACAAGAAACCTAAGGTATGTAGGATCCTACACGGAGGATTGAAAATGGAGAAAAGACATTAACACTGGCTATAAATGTCAAAACTTTAAAAAAACATTTATTCACATATCCATGAAAAGCAAAAATTCCAAGTTGGATAAGTACAATGAAAACCACGCCAGGTCACTCACTGTACAATTACGAAAACTCAGATAAAAAGGCAAAAACTTGAAAGCAGTCAATTTAAAAAAAAATAGAGAGAGAGTAAGGAGATGCTACAAGGAAGGAACATTGACATGAGAACTGATTTCTCAGCAGGTGCAACGGGAGGCAGAGAGCAATGAAATAACATATTAAAAGTGCTGCCGAAAAGAGAAATCAAGAACAAACACAAATTCATTCACCTTAAATGCTATAAACAGTGAAAATATCTTTCAAAAATGAAGGCAAAATAAAGTAACTTTAGATAAACAAACCCCCCTGAAATTGGTTGCTAACTGATTGCAATAGGAAAAGACATGATGGGATGTGAGTCAGGTTGGAGGAAATGAACTGGAAACAATTCTGATCTGTAAGTCCTTGCATTTTATGTGATTGATATGGTACTAGTTCCAGATGGGTTAGAAGTTAAGGAAGCGCTGCAATCCATAGAATAATCACGATAAAACTGATTGAAAGAGTTAAAAAAATTACATATAGGAGGTAACCTGGAATGCTACGAACAGTCTGTTTTGTTTTTTAAGGAGGACAGAAAGGGAGGAACAATAATACAGAATAGAGATGGCATTTGAAGACAAATAACAAGAATAATTAATCACAAACACCAGTAAGTGTGTTAGATACAAGGGGGCTTACTCCGACTAAGAGTCAGATCGTCAAATTAGTTGGGGCAGACTCATTTATATACAGTTTACAAGAGATGGGTTTTAAACATGAAAATTCAGGAAAGACTAACGTAACATGAGAAAAGATTCACAGCTTAACACAGCCGCTGTGGCCATGCTGAGGCCAGAGGAAGGAAGAGTCGAGACGTGGGGTCATCCCCGGTGGCAGCTCGTTCTGAGTGATAGCAGCTAACTTAGGGAGAGGATCTACAGATGTTAATTTTGTACATACCTTATATAGAAAGGTTTGTTGAACCTCATAAAAGAGTTTCAACAAAACATGGTGGGATTAAAGAAATTCACGAATACGATTTTATTCACCTAAATTTGTAGGAGAACAAATATTAATCTTATTTGAGGGAAATCTTCATAGCAGGTGCCCTCAGATAAGATTGGGGGTTATACTCCAAAACGACAAATGATATTTTCAGGATGCTGAAAATACATTTTGCCTAGGCACCATTGCTCAGGGGTTAGGGCACCGGCCACATATCCTGGGACTGGTGGGTTTGAACCTGGCCTAGACCTGCTAAACAACAACGACAACTACAACAACAACTGAAAAAAATAGCCAGGCATTGTGGCCTGTAGTCCCAGCTAGTTGGGAGCTGAGGCAAGAGAATCGATTAAACCCAAGAGTTTGAGATCGCTGTGAGCTGTGACACCACAGCACTCTACTGAGAGCAATATAGTGAGATTCTGTCTGAAAAAAAAAAAAAGAAAAGCGGATGTATGGGAAGCCCGCACACTTTACTCCAAGCCTGAATCATTGTACACAGTTATGACTCAATAAAAAATAATTAAAAATTAAAAAAAAAGGAAAGAAAGAAAACAAAATACATTTTTGTCTTTATTAAGATAGATTTGCAGGTCTGCAAGTGTATAAAACGTATACATTGCTTGTAAATTCCATCTCAACAAAACCTCAAACCTCTGCCCAGCTCTCTATAAAATACTCTTTTTTTTTGTTTCTCTCCACATCTGTTGGCATATCTGTATCTTTACATATATTATTTCCCCTATTCCTATTCGAATTTTGGAATCCTGCTTGACTTTTTATTTACCTTTACAATTTCCAGTGCCTTGCTTAATTTAAATAATTGACACACATGAATCAAGCAAATAAAAATAAACTATAAATATTAACCCCAACATTTGAAATCTGACCAACTTCATGCGTATTTTAGAGCAAGTTTTGCAAACTATGGCCTGGAGGCTAAACTAGACCAACTGATTGTTTTTATGTGGTAAGCCACATAAAAGCCACTGAAGGTGGCTGAGAAAAAACCACTTACGTAGATAAGAAAAAAGAGAAAGAAGCAAAACTGTATGATGTTAAAAATTCTAGGAAGTTTCAACTTCAGTGCCAACATACGATGCTTTATTAGAATACGGGATGGTTGAAGGATGAGAGGAAGCACAACTGTGCCAACACTGAGCGTGATGAGGTTGATATAGTGATACTGATATTACATAAATGTGGAGAATTTATAGAGGCGAAATTTGAAAATTCTGCTGCCAGTGCTGGGACACAGCCCAGGAATCTAGATGCTACCAAGCCCTCAAGCCCTCTGTAACAAAACCTACTATAGAATAATTGGAATAACAAAATAATTCCTGATCATGAGTGATAAAAACAACCAGCTGTTTTATGAGGCACAAAGTGACAGATAAGGGGTCACATCCAGAATTAGTAAGAGCAGTGTAAGTGATTATATAGGCTACAAGAGTGGATACGATTTGGAAGGCTCGGAGATAAGGAGATAACTGGTTTCTGCCTACACAGTTTCAGCAGCTTTGCAAAGATGTGATTTATAAATACTTTATTATTTAAAGAAATTAACTACAGCATTACTAAACTGAAAGTGCCACCTACACTGCGTGCACAGTTTTCTATTAATAGTGTTTGAAGCATTAGCTGCCAAAGCTCTCGAATAAATTATTATGGAATTAGAGCTTGCAGAGATAAGTTACTGCCTCTCATATGCACAGGACTTGTAGGAAGCAAATGCTGTATTTGGAGTCAATCTCGTGCAGAGTCCAAAAGCTATGTAATTTTACAATGACATTAGGATACCCTAACAGCCTTATTAATGTTTTATAGAAAGAAGGTGGAGAAGATAGAATGGATAATAATTTAAATGAAGATGAGATGGCTCTTCTGTATTTCTGGGCCTGTTTTTGGTCTCGTATCTACTTATAAGAGTACAAGCAGGCTTTCCTTGCTTGAGGATAAAGTCATTATTCCAGTATTTATTAAGAAGAGAATAAAGTTTATTATTAGTTACGTAAAAGCTCATAGTTAAAAGATGTTGACATCTGCACAGTAAACTTTGATATACATTTGCAGTGCAGGCTGAAAGGAGCTTTACAATCAGGATCATCTAGCTATAATTAATATAATTATTATAACTCTTACTGGAAAATAATAAACCCATTGGAAATTGCTTAATCAAAAGGAAAATTTATAATTATAATAGCGTAGCAAGCTGATTTATAACTCTGAGGGACTTTGGTGGCCAGATCTCAGAAAAGTCAGTGGAACCACCCATGTGATCGCCACCAGAGTTTTCTCTTTAGCTATCAATTTGGCCGTTTCCTTGTTCAGGCTTTCTGCTGATCGACTTCTTCTCACAGCTGAAGAAGACTGCTATTACCTTGTAAGTTGAGAATCCTCTATCCTTGAAGGGTGCCATCATAGAGACTAAAGGTCTGGAATCTTTGCTAAGAAACTCTTTGGCCCTTTTTGTGCTGATCTGGTAGCATCTCTAGCCCAACCTCAGCATGTCCTGGAACCTTGCTACTGTGTCCAGAAGGGACGGTCTCACTGTTCCAATCTGACAGGAGCTCACTAGTCTAATCAGAAAAAGTTCACCTAGCATTCGTTGTCTAAAAAAAAAAAAATTCCCCATCCACAAAATAGCAATGTGTGCTTGCCCTGGGTAAATAAGAAGTAGTACATATACTGATCTCTGCTCCCAGTCCCTGGCCCAGAGCTCCTAAAACTCTTACAATTTTCTGAGTGACAGGAGGACTAGGACAATTTTTGTCCTAAAGTTTGATCTTTGACCCTGATTCTTGACTCAGAGCTCCTAAATCCCTTGGAATTTCCCGAGTGACGGGAGTGTAACTTGTTCTAATAAGGTGACTCTTGTTGGGCTCCTAGATGGGGGCTGATCAAACAGAAAACCAGCCATGACTGGAAACTTGAAGCTCCCCATTGGAAGAGAGAGGGGGGCTAGAAATAAAGTTGGCAATCACTCATGTCTATGTGATGCGAGCTAACCTCCATAAAAACCCGGAGCTACAAGGATAGAGAAATGCCCAAATGACACACAGGGGAGCACGCTGAGAGGGTGGTGAACCCCAACTTCACAAGGACAGACGCTTCTGAGTGTAGGACCACTCCAAACCTTGCTGAATCTTTTCATCTGGATGTTCATCTGTATTATTTTCTTCAGTTTTTAATATATTTTTAATTAAATCATAACTACATATTTGTGGGGTACAATATGATGATTTGATATGCAATGTGGAGTGCTGAAATCATCCGTATTTTTTTCATCATATTTGTTATTAGTAAGTCAGCGAATGTTTCCCTACATTCTGTGAACTGTGAGAGGAGGTCGTTCTGGGAACTGTGAATGATGGCTGATTGGTCAGCATGTAGATCATGACCTACTTTTTGTGATTAGGGGGCAGTCTTGTGAGACTGATCCCCCACCTGTGGGATCTGACACTATTTCCAGGAATGTTGAGTTAGAACTGAATTCTAGAACACAAGACTGGCACCCTCTGGAGCCCCCAGGGTCAGAAGCATCCCGTGGAGTGGAGTGTGAGGGAGGAAAGTGGACTGCTCTCTCCCCATCTCTATAGAAACCGGTATGACTTTATAGAATTGCTTAGGGAAAAAAATGAAATTATGTATGTTTGATGAATATTTGTAACTTTATGGTGCCAATCATATGAATATTTATAACTTTATGGTGCCAATCATATTTCCCTTTAATATTGACAAAATTTATTTCTTGAGGGTTCTTAGTGAGAGATAAGATCATCCCACACACTGTAAAAACTAAAATAGCTCTGTGCTTACATTCGGAGTTGCCTTAACACATGTCATTGGAATGGATCAGACGTAATCCAGCTGTGCTAGTGAGGGACGCAGACTAGTGATGTGAATCCCAGTGTAGAGTTACCAGATGTGGAGCAAACCCACTTTGGGGGGAGGATCAGGAGCCCAGGCAGTGGTGTTAGAGACCTTCTCTCCCCCAGCAGTGGAGTTAGAGAGCTTCTCCCAGGCAGCAGCGGTGTTAGAGACCTTCTCTCAGCCAGCAGTGGTGTTAGAGACCTTCTTCCAGCCAGCAGCGGTGTTAGAGACCTTCTCCCAGCCAGCAGTGGTGTTAGACACCTTCTCCCAGGCAGCAGTGGTGTTAGAGACCTTCTCTCCCCCAGCAGTGGTGTTAGAGAGCTTCTCTCAGCCAGCAGTGGAGTTAGAGACCTTCTCCCAGCCAGCAGCGGTGTTAGACACCTTCTCCCAGGCAGCAGTGGTGTTAGACACCTTCTCCCAGGCAGCAGTGGTGTTAGAGACCTTCTCTCTCCCAGCAGTGGTGCTGGTGGTAGACATGGCAGGCTTCTCTATTCATTAAAACAGGGTCAGTGATCTTGGTTATTACCTGGGTCTTGTGTCCACTTGTTTCAAAGCCTGGCTCTTTACACCTGTAGTGCTTTTTCTGTGCTCTTCAAATGTAACATGTAAACTCAATGTATTTTTAGTAATGTGTTTTTTCTGCTTATATAGAAAAGATTTAGACCCATTTGTGTTGTTATCTGTTGTTAATTTAATATAAATTATAAATCTAATTTATCTGTAATTTAATTTCTAATCTAATTATAAATTATAATCTGATGATAATTATAAATTATACATAATCAGATTATAATTTATACTTATAATCTAGTGAATTATAATTCATTGTTATCATAATCTAATTACAGTTTATAATTACAAAAAAATATCACAAATACAGTTCATTAACGTTGGCTAGTTGTCTTTCATCTACAGGCCTCAATGTGCCAGCCCAGAAAGCTGGAAAAGCATTGTGAAAATAATAAGATAATGAGGTTAATAGCAAAATAGTCCATATCATTTTAAAGTAGCATTTAGATGCTTTTGTCAGAATTCATTGAAAGAAGTGTTGAAGTTGTATGCTTTTAATTTTCTGTCAATTTTACCTCAAAAACAACAGCAATGACAAGACCATTGGAAAAAAATATTGAACTCTGGTTAATAATATGAATGTTAAAGTATGAGTAGGAATATATACTGGTTGTCTGTAAATGTCTTTGAGATGCATCAACAAAAAGATCGGTGAATTAGTGGCTACAGGGATGTTTCTACTAACCTAGATAACTAGATATGTGGTAAAGTAAATGTGGTAAAATATTAATTGATTAACTGAAAATATGCATGTGAACATTTACTGTAAAATTACTTCAAATTTTCTGTATGTTTTAAAACTGTTCCATTAAAATGTTGGAAAAAATTAACACCTGGTAAACCACCTAACATGCAGAATGCATTCTCTGTTAACATTTCAATGCACTTGAACTTCTCGAAGAATCTCTATTCTCACTATGTGCATAATATTTTACATGGTTTAAATTTATTTGTCTGTGAAGATTCTAGTTCAATGTGCACCTTGCTCCTTATTTATAGTGAGTAATCTTAATTGTTCCTTTCAGGTTTTATTTTATTTTATTTGCGACAGAGTCTCACTATGTCACCTTTGATAGAGCATATTGGCATCACAGCTCACAGCAACCTCAAACTCTTGGGCTTAAGCCATTCTCTTGCCTCAGTCTCCCAAGTAGCTGGGACTACAGGTGCCCACTACAATACCTGGCTATTTTTTGGTTGTAGTCGTCATTGTTGTTTGGCAGGCCTGGGCTGAGTTTGAACCCACCAGCTCCGGTGTATGTGGCTGGTGGCCTAGCTGCTGAGCTACAGGTGCAGAGTCTTCTTTAGGTTTTAAATTCTACTATGAATAGACATGTATTTTAAAAATATGGAAGAGAAAAATTCTGAAATATAAAGTATCTGTACACTCATTACAAAAGATATTTGGGTATATTTTTAAAATTTTTTTAACACCTGCTCTTTTAATAGTTGAAGAGATTAGAGCAAACATATGAGAAACATTTATTATCTGTGTCATCTAAGTGATTCAGCTAGAAATCTTGCTTTTTAAAATCCAAATTTATCACTTTCACCTGAACCTTCTCATGACAAATATTCATTTTTACCCTTCAGATTATTCATTGACCTACTTCATGGGTATTTTATGCCCTATTGATTTTCTCAGCTAGCACACCATTGTACATGTACTTCATAATACATTATTATTGGATTGTACTGTCTCAATAGTTTAGGGACTGAGATGTTTATCTAGTTCTACTACCTAATAAACACCATTATGAATAATGCAACTAAAAAGATATAAGGAGAATAAAACTTACTTCAAGAAATACGAAATAAGTCATTGTGTTGAATGATTAAGATAGGTAAATTTTCTGAGTCCCAATTTTTTTTAACCTTAAAAGCTTTAAGAGGGTTAAAATAAAATACTAGCACCGCCTCATCTGGAACATGCTAATTAATTAAATTTAAGTGATAACTGCTATTAGTGTATAATTTTTTATTTGCCCATTGTTAGCATTTTTTTTGAGACTGAATCTCATTCTGTTGCCCAGGCTGGAATGCATTGGCCCTATCATAGCTCAGTGGGAACTCAAACAATCCTCCTACATTAGCATCCTGAGTAACTAGGACTAAGGTCTTGTGCCACCATGCCTGGCTAATTTTTCTTAATTTTTTTGTAGAGACAGGGTGTTGCTCTGTTGCCCGGGTTAGTCTGGAACTCCTGAACTTGACTAATACTCCCATCTTGGCCTCTCAAATTGCTGGGGCTACAGGAGTGGTTCACCATGCCCAGCTATTTTTAGCATATAGACAGACTAAAATGTGTCCCCCACCCCAATTTTGTCCTCTAATTCATGGGAAGTTTCAACATTTTCTTATACATTTTTTACATGATTTCTATCTTTATTAAGCCTTTTATATTGATAATGCAGCATTAATATCTTGAGCTCTGGCAAGTTCTAATATCCAATGAAATCTTTTTAATATAAATGAGAGCTTTTTCACTTGAGAATTTAAGGTAATAAACTTCATTAATGTTTTATATTCTTTGATAAGACATCATTTTTTTTTTCACATCATTACTGGTCTAGTGACTATGGTACTCCAGGTGTGTAGAACAAGGCCTTGAAGTAATTAAAATTATTGATGTGTTCTAATAATTTGTAAAATCCTCACTTCCCATCCGTATTTACTACATTTTTTTCAATCCAAAAGGACACGTGGTGTGTTAACTTTGCTGTCCTTCCTATCTAATGGATTTTCCCTTCCAGCCCACTTTGTGGGTGTCAACCGGTACATGGCAAGCAAGTTCCAGCCCCACAGATGGATCAGTAGTGGCAATCACACAATTGCCGACTTTTGCAACACAGGTGCTTGGATTGTCTTTGCCTGCCTGACAGCAATATACAGATTTTTGGCAGATCCCTACAGTTGTAAAAAGATGGAGAGAGAGAGAGAGCATGTACTCATTCAGCTGGCACTCATCCTCCTCTGCAATGGGTCCCACGGTTAAGCCAGACACACTGCTAACATCACCTTTCAATTTTTGAATCACTGCAAGATTCTTTTTTTTTTTTTGCAGGTTTTGGCTGGGGCTGGGTTTGAACCCACCACCTCCAGCATATGGGTCCGGCACCCTACTCCTTTGAGACACAAGTCCTGCCCCACCGCAAGATTCTTGACCCATCTCTGCAGGTTGGGAAGAAAACTTTGCTTTCATTATAAGTGAAATGTATTTCCACACCTTTAGTATGGAAATAATGTGTTCTTTCATGCAATGTTATTACCACTCAAGGAATGGAAACCAAGAATACTTCCAGACAATACTTCGACTTCTCCATCTAAAATAAAATGTTTGTACAATAACATTAAAGTACTGTCACATGTCACTTCTGACACTTCTTGCCAAGGCGCAGGACTGGCCAGGTCTCGGGCCCAGCTTAACTAGGTTCTGGACGCGGACCACTAAGTTACCTTGCTCAGAGGGCTGTCTACTTTAGCTGGAGAGAGAGAGAGTGAGTCTTAGAGAGAGTAAAGCAGTCTTCTTAGAAACATAGATCTTAGTCTTTAGTAGAGCTTAGTGATCTTCAGCAGAGAGATACCCTGCTGGCGTTCTGCAGGCAGGAAAGGAGGCAGAGTCAGAGTAAGTAGGTCTGTGATAGAATGCGCATGATCCTTGACTGCCTTCTCCTCCAGCCTAATGTAAGACTAATCTCATGCCTCTCAACACCACAGGTGTAGAGATTGCCAATTCAACACTGATCTTATACGCGAGCTCTCATGCTTGTTAGGAGACCTAAATCTCACTCCATGCCCTTTCCACACAGGTGTTCCATTATTGAGCTATACAGGTATTTCTTATAACTCTCACTCCTCCTAGCCATAGGATATACGGGCTCCAACAAAGCACATTACAAAATGGTTTGCTTTGATAAAAGCCATGTTTTGCTGTTAGTTTTTGAGCCACACCTTTGTTTTCTAACTATATGTTTGTCCTTCCTACTTTAAGATCTATCCAGAGAGAGTGATCATTATTTATAAACAAGAGTGTATATGAAAATACTGCCTGTGAACTGTAGCACAGCATAAGTACATTCAAAAGTTTGTTTTTTAGTGATATTTGTAATAGTTTTGAGAAATATTAACATGAATTAAACATAGACTCACCCTTTAGGAGCTCATAGTAAAGCTAGTGAGAATGTCAGCATGAGACCTTCTATTAAAAGTATGAATAAAATCAAATATTACTGCTGGGTTAAGGGATTGTTCCTAACAAGGATCACGGTAAACTACAGAAAGAAACCGGCCCATTCTTAGGGCATCCTGAATGTGTAGCGCTTCCCTAGGAAAACGTGCAGATGTGAGTGGTTAGGACAAAGGGAAGTAGAACAGCAATTTTCTTTGAAAGATGAGATTTGTGTGTGCTTGTTGAGATTAACTAGAGGTGTAGCTGAAAAGACAGTCTTGGATCAGAATTGAAGATGGAATAATTTATCCTAAGAAATATGAGCTTATCTGAATATAAGCCATGTAAATTATACACATGTCTAGAGCAGAACACTTGAATTATTCCCTCAACTAACAAATTTCTTCCACGTCTGACTTCCCATCTCATCTCAGTGCACCCTCATATGCTGAGCTAATCAAACCCCAAATCTTAGTCTCCCACAAAAGCTCTTTTTCTGCACACTCCATAGTCAACACAGTAAAAATATCCCTGGTTTTACCTCCAAAGCGTACTCCAGTCTCTTACCTGAACCTTTCCACACCGAATCTCTTTATAGCCACAATCATTTAAACACAAACTTTTTTTTTTTTTTTTTGGAGGGAAGGAGGGTCTAGACTATTTCAATAACCATTTTATTGAATGGTTCAACTAAAAGGACTGCTTTCCCCAGGAATCCATTTGTCTTGTGGAAGGTGGAGAGATATTTCAAAATCTAGATCACATCATTTCATTCCCACACTCATTATCTTCCTACTAGTTCTTCATTGAATTTAGATTAAAATGTAAAGGTCTAATGGTCTTACAAGAGCATTCACCCTCATCCCTTACAGGATTCACCCTCATCTCTGCTGGATATTCTTCCACTTTCTAAACTCAAATCTTTTCTTCAAACACAATAACCTTACTTTTGATTTGGGGTTTCTGCGCTATTCCCCAGTGCTCTCCTTCAGATTTTTGCCTGATGGTCTCATTATTGCCATTTTCATCTCAGAACTCATTGTCCCTGACTCTTGACCACCCAACCTGAAGTGACCCTCCAGGCGTGCACTATAATAGTGCTCTTCTAAGTAAGATATTTCTGAGGGCTGTGGTTGGAAATAGAAATAAGGAGTTTGAGCCAGAATGTAAAACAAGGTATTTCTTTCTTTAGTGAGCAAGTCTTGTGATAAAAATCTTATGGAGAGTGTCTATGTGTAGCAGTCATACCTTCTTTATTCAGACACTATAGAAGAATGGTGAGGGTGGATCTATCTTGATCAAAAACCAGATCTGAGACTCTGATAAAGAATTTGTCTAGGCATGCTGTTTTGATATTTTGCCTTTTGTTATTCCCTCCCCTTATATCTTAACAATGGAAAGAAAAAGGGAGTTTTTACAAGTAATGACCTAAAGGAATGATGTTTGGGTGTGGTTATAACACCAAGATGGTGCTAGTTTTCCTTTATTTTATGAGATGGGGAAATGGGATAGACTTTGGGCCGTTTCTAAATTCCATTTTCTTTTCCAACAACCTAAGATATACATAGATATATTCAGATATTGTAAGTGACCATGTTCACGTTTTGTTATAGAAATTAGAAATAAATTGTGTTTGCTTTTAAGAAACCCTACTGTTTATTTTTCTTTTCTGTAAAAGAATGAATGTCTTGGTTGATAACCCAGAGTTCGATATCACAGAACAAGGAAGAATCATTTTGGCCTGAAAATGTTAAGGGCAGGTGTTCCCGGTCATTGGAGAACTTTGGTAGAATTCTTGCCCTGTGTAAAATTTTGAATAGCACTGCCTTCATGAGTCCTCAAACCATAATTCATCAGTAAAATGCTGCTCCAGGTAGTTGAAGGTATTAATATGTGGAATGGAAGTATTTCAGATTATCCCTTCTAATACTGGACAAAAGAAACAGTATTCATTGTTATTACATTATTTTCTCCTGGTAATAACTAAGCCTTGGGTTTGGCTGCTTTTTAAAACTAAATTGTATTATGTTATGGAAAAGGCAATATTCACATGCTGCAAAGTGTAATATAGAAGGCCCTCAAACGTGTAACATAGAACATGAGAAATCGTTCTCAGCCCCACGTCTGCATCACAGCCAAGCGGTTCCTTCCCCAGAGGAATTCACTGTTTGACTTTCTAAATGTGTGCTCCAGAGATAAACAATGCATATTCAAACATAGGTACCATATATACTGATTTTTACACAGAAATCATAATGCATCTATAAGATTATAAACATTCATCTGTTCTGATTTTAACAGTCTCGGAGATTTTTCCATCTCAGCACACACTGCATCTGACTGTTGTATTCTATCCTATTTGATGAATAAAGCAAATTAACTGATTTGCTAGTGGTGGGCATTTACATCGCTTTCTAATCTTTTTAATAAAGAAGAATATTTTAAAGTCTAGCAACATTCCTCAAATATGTGTACTGCTTTAAAATTCTTCCCTGGAGAAATAATGCTCTTTTTAAATTCACACACGAAAAGCTTTATTTAATATAATTTTTCTTGAATTATATTTTTAATTTTTTTTTCAGCCTGCCAATTCAGTTCTCAGATCTTAACATGAAAGTTGTATTGGATTTCCTTTTAAATATTTCCACATTATGTTATGTCTAGTTTTACTTTTTCTTCTTTTTTCATTTCAGTAAATTTAGGAAGTACACGTGGTTTGCTTTTACATGGATGAATTGCACAGTGGTGAAGTTGGGCCTTTAGTGCATCCGTCAACCTAATGGTGTGCACCACGGACACTCTGCTTTCACCCCTCCTCCCCCTTCCTCCTTCCCTCCTCTGAGTCCCCAGCGTTGGGATGTCACTCTGTGTGACCACACATGCCCGTGACTTTGCTCCATTTATACACGAGAACACGTGATATTTGATTTTCTGAGTTACTTTGCTTGGGATAGTAAGCTCCAGTTCCATGTAACTTGCAGCGAAAGATATTCCTCATAATCTTGAATGATCTTTTGTATTTCTATGGTATTCATTTTAATCTTGGTTTTCATTTCTGATTAAGCTCATTTGAACCTTCTCTCTTCTTTTTTACTTTTGTAAACTTTGGTTAATGCAGCTCGTGATCTTTTTGATGTTATTTATCCTTTCTAAAGAACTACCTTTTTGTTTCATAGATCCTCTGTATTTACTATTCTTTGTTTTAAATTCATTTAGTTCTGCTCCAATCTTTTCTTTCTTATTTTCTTCTGTCTTTGGATGTGGCTGTTCTTGCTTTTGGGGTTTCTTGCTGTTGTCCTACTTAGTTCCTTTTTTCGGGGATATCATGTCTTCATTTCTGACCACGATCGTCCTCATTCGTGCTCCTCCGAATCCAGGCTTCATAACCAAGAGGTTGTTTTCTCCCTCCTACTTCTCTCTCCTGTGCTCTGCTAATTCACGCATTGTCTGTGAGCTAAGACATATTATCCAAATTCTTGCATTTGTACTTCAACCTACTGATTTATGTAGTATTTTGTTTCATTATTTCTAATTAAATGATAATACATTTGGTCATAATTTTTATCTGCTTCAAATAATTTTTCTTTTCAATAAGTCTTTTATGACTCTTCTTTATTTTCTTGTTTTCTTCCATTGTATTCTAGTATTTTCCTGTAAATACTGTTCTGGTTTCTTAATTTGACTTAATTCCTATAATAATGTGCTTGGACCAATACTGTACAGAAAAATTGTGTAAGAAAGGAACTTTTTTTAGGAATTAAGACATCATTTCCTTAGTCCGTCATTGACATAAATTATTATATTCAAAAGGCATTCTGTATTTAATTATAGCATTTAAAATGTCTTAGCTTAGCCGTTTGTACTTGTTATCTTGACCTTCATCAAGCAATGCTATTTTAAAATAATATAAAGATATGTGAGTGGTGACTTACATATGTCTGAGCAAAAAGAGTTGGTTGATTTTAATTCAAGGTTAGCACCATGTCTCCTGACCCTCAATTCAAAAAAAAAAAAAAAATACAACACACTTCAATGAATAAAAAAGTCTTTAAATTCAACTGGACATATATATAAACATATTATGATCAAATATGTCGGAATTATTAATCACAGTACAAAGAAGTGAAATCCTCAGTAGAGTTCTAGTTGAACAAACTATATTGCTGTCATTTGGTAAAAATAACTTTAGAGTTTTTATACTACTATCTGATTGTGTGTGCTAACAGACACTGGTATGTCTCTCTTAGTAGAACAATTATTACCAATTTTTTGATCACCAGCTAATAGCCCCATAGCTGCCTCCTTACACTGCAACTGTGACATTTACCATTGAGATTCTGGTGAAACATTTCCAACACACTGATATTTTTCTACATATTTTGAAAATATACAGGTTATTTTTTGTTGTTGTTCAGGATAAGACTTTTTGTGTTAGAGTCATACATAATTCCAATCTACACGTCTTTGTATTTTTAAGACTTAAAAATTCTATAACACTACAGGTCAGTACCATTGGTACGCTGTCATTTAAACTAATCATATTCTTGGTACTGCAAACTGAGTTAGGCAAAGAATGAACAGATCTCTGAAGATAAATCCCAATAACCATGCTCATGTGAGTCTGAAATAACATTAAATGCAACAGATAAATACAAACTAACATGAAATGGGGCATTGCTTACACAATTTTCTGTGTATTATACCTAACTTGCAGAAGAAAGTCTCTGGAACCAAGAAAAACATCTTTTTCCGTGGCAGAGGTCTCCATAATTTCTTAGCCCATATAAGATGTTGAATTTTCACAATGATAAATTAAAACTGTATTTAAATATAATCTGTTTCCTTGCCTTTTACTTTTGTCTGGAGAATTTGACCAGAATTTTCAGCCAAAAATTATCTCAATGTTTATATAATACTGTGTCAGCATAGACCAATAATACCTTGAAATAATAATACCTTGAAAAAGCATGACAATCACCAAAAATTACATACTTCTGAAATTCTTTTGGTGCAAAAATAAGTAAAGTACTTATTAATATATGATAACTTATTTTCAAAGAATTACTGGAATTTTTGACATTTATAAAACTGTAACTGTGAGTCATAAAGAATAACTTGAAATAAGGAAACCAATATTAAATGTAAAAAATTATTAGATTACAATTTTGGTGATAATAATAATGGATTAAATAAAGAAGGCAAATATTGAGAAAGGAACAAACACAGAAGAAAAATTTCTCAAATTAGGATATTTCTGAGGAAAGGAATAAAGAATAATTAAAATGAGGCTAAAGTAGGACAGATTTAAGTAATAGTGCTAAGGGAATTGAGAACAGAGCAGACACCTTAATAAATAAATATATGTATTATATTATGTACATATATATAGGTGTGTGTGTGTATATGTGTGTGTGTGTGTGTGTGTGTGTATATATATATATATATATATATATATATCTGACAACACACCAGATAATAAATTTGAACCTGCAGATTGAAAATGTCCTGGAAATCCTATGCAAATTATATAAATAATATTCGAAAATATCTTGGTGAAACTTTATGTATTAGTTCCATGGCTGGTGTAACAGCACACACCAGATGGATTAAACAGAAATACATTCTTTCACAGTGTGGAGTTCGGAAGTTTGAAATTACTTTCACTGTGTTGAAACCAAGCTGTTAGAGTGACCTCCCTCCTTAGGCTCTGGGGAAGAATTGCTTTCTGGCTCCTGTACCTTCTGGTGGCTGCCAGCCATCCTTGGCTTGTGGCCACATCATTCTGATCCTGGTTTCTGTATCACATTGCCTTTTCTTTTCTTTGTGCCAAATCTCTGCCTTCCTCATATAAGGTTACATGTAATTGAATTAGTGACCACCTGGATAATCCAGTATTGTCTCGCCCTGGCAAGATCTTTAACATAATCACCTCTGAAGAATGCTATTTACAATATAATATTTAAAAATTCTAGGGCTTAAGAATGGGATTTTTTTAGGGGAGCCATTATTCAGTATGCACAAGGTATGTATATATGCATGCATAAATCCTGTAAGCATTTAAACCAAAGAGGTGGGTCAAGTGCATGAGAACAAAAATCCAATTGCTCTTTGACTCTGATTTTAGGGAATTTTATGGAGTTGAGAGGACATGTTAATATAAATAAATTTAACCAAGTATTCATTTATTTGTGAACCAAAAGATTTTCTCAGCTATAAAAGGTATTGGTTCTACTTTCCTAAAAAACTAAATTTCCCGAATCTCAGGTGGATGAAATGCGAGTCAAGGTCAGAAACTTAGCAGGGAAGTTATTTTATGAAAGTGTTTAACAGAGATTTGAACATCACACTGAGGGTCAGTGCTGCGGTGCCGACGTGCTCAGTCCAGACTCACGTCAGTCTCGGTAATCTCTTCTGCTCCTGTGGCTTCATGCACCATCTTTACTCAGGAGCCACCTTAATCTGTGTCTCTAATACAGATCTCTCCCCTCAACTCCACTTTTATTTAATAAAGCGTTTTCTCTTCTTCTTTCTTAAATATGAAAGAGCCATCTGAAAGTTAATGTGTTCTAAACTACACTCTTGTTTCTCTTTTTAGACCTGTTGAACTAATGACTTCTCTTGTCTCAGAAAATAATAATTCAGTTCAGCCGGGTATTTTGGCAGAATATCTTGCATTTGCTGTTTATCTCTCTCTCTCTCTGCAAATCCTGTTAGCTATTGCTTAATAATATAAAACATGTAGTAACTCCCAGTTTTGCACAGCAATAGTAGCTCAAGCCACCATCCTCTCTTGCCTGGATTAGTTAATTTACTTACTCTGCTCCCAAACTTGCCCCTTTATAGCCTGGAGTACAAAGAGCCAGAGTGTCCCTTCTAAAATAAAGTCTGATTGTGATCGTGTATTCACCTGTTCAAAGCCCTGTGGAGGCTTCCCTCTCTCCCCCTCACTCCCGACTCCACTTCTGACAGTGCCCTTCTTGGTTTCTTCCAAAAGCATCGGGGGCTTCTGTCTATTTTCTGATCACAATAAGGATGAAGAAGCTCCGGAGCCTTCTCATTTGGTGTTTCCGTCTGAAGGATTCCCCCCCAGATGTTTGTGTTTCTTCCTGCCTCCTTTCCTTCCAGCCTGGCTGACACATGCCCTGTTATCAGGGAGGCCCCCGCTACTTGAATCTGTTTCCTCCTTCTGTCTGTCCGGTGCGTTCACAGTCCTGACAATGCGTCATTTATATAGTTCTTGACTTTTCCTTGTGTGTCCTGTACGAGAATGTGAGCTGCATGAGAGCTGCACAGATTTTCCTGTTTTGGGCACTGCTATCTCCCAAATGTCTGAAATCATGCATGGAAGTAATGACAATGGCTTTGAAATGGTAAATGAAAATATATCAGTATGTCCTGAGACATATTTTGAAATATATATGTATTTACATCTGCATTATATATAATAAGCGTTTTTATAAAGTACAAAAATTGATTAGTAAGTTATAAAGGATTGTTTCTGGTCAATCTGATTATAGAATTTAGTTCTTCTTCATATAATTTCTTTTTTTTAATCAACATATATTTTTTAAAATAAGGACCTATACTAGTTACATTTCTTATAGATAAAGAAAAGACAAGAAGAGAGGATAATTATTTGATTACACATACAGGGTGGTGATGAAGTTTGCGTGCAATTTAAAATAGACAACGATTTTATATAGAGAGAAATATATATTTGTATACCAAACTGTTTGCAGATGAAGGGCTATGTTCCCAAGCAGTCCTCCTCAAAGGCTGCTTTTTTCTTTTTAATTAAATTTTAGCTGTGTACAATAATGCATTTATGGGGTACAATGTGCAGGTTTTATATACGATTTGAAATACTTACAACAAACTGGTTAACATTGCCTTTACTGCACTTTCTTAATTATTGTGTTAAGACGTTTATACTCTACACTTAGTGAATTTGACATGTACCCTTGTAAAATGCACCATAGGTGTGGTTGACCAATTACCCTCCCTCCACTCATCCTCCTTTTAAAATCTGTTTAGTAGAAATACCTGAAATGAAAAAAGTCCCAAAGAGTCCACCAATGAATGCCTTTAGATAAGATCCAAGCTAGACTCATGTTACTGAAATTCACAACCTATGCATTGGCGTGATTTACAGTAATGTGATAAATCAAATCATCTTTCATTAGGACTTTAGCATTTAACAGTTTAAATTTTTCTTTTTCCAAGGGACTGTGACAGTTAAAAAGAGGTTAAAAAGACAGAAAGGATCTTTTACAAAGTTACGAGGGTGGAGTTCCAAATAGAAGTGCCCACCAATGACCAAGAACCTTAAGTGATTTGAGATTTGAGGTGCCACATGGTAACCTTGACTCACTGTAACGCGAGTGAATGGCTGCCTCGCTTACTGGCTGTTGCACCAAGGGAATTGGAAGGGAGGGAATGGTTCTTATTCAGCATCTTTGAAAACTTCCCAAACCTGAGAAGAGCGGCAGAACGATATTTTGTTAGAATTCTCACTTAATATTTTGCACATGACTTCAAGCGATAACTCCAAAGGAGGTTATTAAAATTTTATCTTTCATAGTTACGTGAAAATGTTAATTCACTTACCAAAGAGAGTATTGTGCACAGAGGGGGTCTAAAATTGAAATGCCACAGCAGATGTTAATGTTTGAGATTTTCATTTACAAAGACAGTAACCTCAAAATTATTATATTATAATGCTGTGAAACAAAAATAGCACATTTTATCAATAGACAACCAGGGAGGTAAGAAAGGGAGAGAAGAAGCATCTTCTAGGTCTAAAAATACTGTCTATGCCTGGAGCTTAGACTAAGGACACATTCACAAGGGCACAGATTAGCCAAGTTTTGTGCATCGAGAAACAGGTCCTTTTGGGAACCCTCTCAATAAATATAATGTAACATTACAAATATAAAATTTCATGGAATGCCTTTGAAGAGATCCTTAGAAGTGAGGATCTCTGAAGTTTATGTTATATGGGCCTTATGATCAATATTTTTCTGGGAGAATTTTTTTCCCCTAAGTCCTATTCCCAAAGGCCTAAGAGTATAATGAAAATTTACATTGCATATGTAAATGTAATTCTTTAAATCACAAGTGACTTCTAGACTACAAAGATCTCTGACAATGCTTGCATTAATGAAAAAAGAAAAGGAAACTTTTATGCAAAAGGTACAAAAAAAAACACATTTACTCAGAGCCATTCTATGAAGAAAATAGTATAACCATGTAGACTTAAATTTGATGTAGAGGGAAAAATATACAAAAGCTAGAAAGAAAAAAAACCCTAAGAGCTACTAAAAATGTAAATGCCAAAAATTTAAGATTAAGACTGGCATGCAAATTATCATCTGCTTAGGGTTTAAAATATATTAGGGAAAAGTTGTCAAAAAATGAGGTTTTCAACACTAATAAGTTCAAGTTCTTTTACCCACTTCAAGATATTGTCAAAGGAATCACAGTTTCCTTTTTTTTTTTTTTTAATTAAATCATGGCTGTGTACATCAATGCAATCATGGGGTACAATGTGCTGGTTTTATATGCAATTTGAAATATTTTCATCAAACTGGTTAACATAGACTTCATGGCATATTTTTTAGTTTTTGTGTTAAGACATTTAAATTCTACATTTAGTAAATTTCACATGTACCTTTGTAAGATGCACCATAGGTGTGGTCCCACCGATTACCCCCCTCCACCCCTCTGTCCTTTCTGCATATTCTTGGGCTATAATTAGGCTATAGCTTTCACACGAAAGATATAAATTGGTTTAATAGTAAGACTGAATACATTGGATACATTTTCTTCCATTCTTGAAATACTTTGCTAAGAAGAATATGTTCCAGCTCCATCCATGTAAACATGAATGAGGTAAAGTCTCCATCTTTCTTTAAGGCTGCAAAATATTCCATGGTGTACATGTACCACAATTTATTAATCCATTCATGGGTTGATGGGCACTTGGACTTCTTCCATGACTTAGCAATTATGAATTGGGCTGCTATAAACCTTCTGGTACAAATACCTTTGTTATAATGTTATTTTTGGTCTTCTGGATATATACCAAGTAGAGGAATTGTAGGATCAAATGGCAGGTCTATATTTAGATCCCTAAATATTCTCCAAACATCTTTCCAAAAGGAATGTTTAAGTTTGCATTCCCACCAGCAATGTAGAAATGTTCTTTTTTCTCCACATCCACGCCAACATCTCTGGTTTTGGGATTTTGTCATGTGGGCTAATCTTACTGGAGTTAGATGATATCTCAAAGTAGTTTTGATTTGCATTTCTCTGATGATTAAGGATGGTGAGTATTTTTTCATGTGTCTGTAGGGAGTGCGCCTGTCTTCAGAGAAGTTTCTCTTCAAGTTCCTTGCCCACCCTGAGATGGGATCACTTGTTCTTTTCTTGCTAATACATTTGAGTTCTCTCTGGATTCTGGTTATTAAACCTTTGTCGGAGGCATAACCTGCAAATATATTCCCACATTCTGAGGGCTGTCTGCTTGCTACACTTACTGTGTTCTTGGCTGTGCTGAAGCTTTTTAGTTTGATCAGGTCCCAGTAATGTATTTTTGGTGTTGCTTCAATTGCCCCAGGTGGTCCTCCTCATAAAATTTTCTCCCAGGCCTATTTCTTCAAGTGTTTCCCCTGCACTTTCTTCTAGTATTTTTAGTTTCATGTCTTAAGTTTAAATCTTTAATCCAGTGAGAGTCTATCTTAGTTAGTGGTGAAAGGTGTGCATCCAGCTTCAGTCTTCTACAGGTCGCCAGCCAGTTTACCCAGCACCATTTGTTAAATAGGGAATCTTTTCCCCACTGAATGCTTTTAATTGGCTTATCAACTATCAAATAATGGTAAGTAGCTGGGTTCATCTCTTGGTTTTCTATTCTGTTCCATACATCTATCTCTCTCTTTTTTGTGCCAGTACAATTCTGTTTTGATCACTGTCGATTTATAGTATAGTCTGAGGTCTGCTAGTGTGATTCCATCTGCTTTGTTTTTATTTCTGAGTAATGTCTTGATTATTCAAGGTTTTTTTCATTCCATATAAAATGATGTATTTTTTTTGAGACCTTTAAAGTATGGCAGTGGAACTTTAATAGGGATTGCATTAAAATTATATATTGCTTTGGGTAGTATAGACATTTTAACAATGTTGATTCTTCCCAGACATAAGCATGGTATGTTTTTCCATTTGTTGATATGTTCAGCTATTTCTTTTCTTAGAGTTTCATAGTTCTCTTTATAGAGATCTTTCACATACTTTGTTAGGTAAATCCCAAATAGTTCATCTTCTTTGGCACTACTGTGAATGGAATGGAGTCCTTGACTGTTTTTTCAGTTTGACTATTGTGTGTGTGTCTATATATATATAATAGACATATAATATATTATATATTATATATATATAAAGGCTACAGATTTATGAGTGTTGATTTTGTTGCCTGAGACACTGCTGTATTCCTTGATCACTTGTAGTAGTTTTGTAGAAGAATCCCTGGTGTTTTCCAGATATACAATCATATCATCTGTGAAGAGTGAAAGTTTGATCTCCTCTGACCTGATGTGGATACCCTTGATCCCCTTTTCTTGCCTAATTGCAATGGCTAAGACTTCCATTACAATGATTAAAAGCAGTGGAGAAAATGGGCAACCTTGCCTGGTTACTTATCTGAGTGGAAATGATTTCAATTTAACTGCATTCAATATAACATTGGCTGTGGGTTTGCTGTAGATGGCCTCTATCACTTTAAGAAATGTCCCTTTTACACCAATTTTTTTAAGTGTTCTGATCATGAAAGGATGCTGGATATTATCAAAAGCTTTTTCTGCATCAATTGAGAGAATCATATGGTCTTTGTTTTTTAATTTATTCATGTGATGAATTATATTTATAGATTTACATATATTGAACCAGCCTTGAGACCCTGCAATAAAACCCACTTGGTCATGGTGTATAATTTGTTTGATGTGATGCTGGATTCTGTTTGCTAGGATCTTGTTGAATATTTTTGTATCAATATTCATTAGTGATATTGGTCTATACTTTTCTTTTCTTTTTATGTCTTTTCCTGGTTTGGGGATCAAGTTGATGTTTGCTTCATAGAATGTTTTGGGTAGTATTTCTTCTTTTTCTATATTTTGGAAAAGGTTGAGTAATATGGGTACCTGTTCCTCATTAAAGTTTTGGTAGAATTCTGATGTGAAGCCATTTGGTCTCAGGCTTTTCTTTTTAGGGAGATTTTGTATAGCTGACTCTATTTCAGAACTTGATATAGGACAGTTCAACATTTCCACTTCATTTTGGCTAAGTCTAGGAAGGTGGCATGTTTCCAAGTATTTTTCTATTTCCTTTTGAATTTCATATGTCTGAGAATAGAGTTTCTTGTAATTTCATTAAGGAATTTTTTAATTTCTAAGGAGTCTGTTGTTATTTTGTCTTTACCATTTCTGATTTATGAAATTAGAGATTTTACTCTTTCTTTCCTGGTTAGGTTAGCCAAAGGTTTATCTATTTTACTGAACTTTTCAAAAAAAACCAACTTTTTGATTTATTGATCTGTTGTACAGTCCTTTTGTTTTCAATTTCATTTAATTCTGTTCTAATTTTGGTTATTTCTTTTCTTCTGGTGGGTTTGGGGTTGGAATGTTCTTCCTTGTCCAGTTGCTTGAGATGTTTATTAAGTTGTTAATTTCCTCTCTTTCCCGTTCTCTTGAGGAAGGCTTGCTGTGCTATAAATTTCCCTCTTAGGACAGCCTTTGTGGTATCCCAGACATTCTGATAATCCGTGTCTTCATTATCGTTTTGTTCCAAAAACATGGAAACTAAATAACCTTATGCTGAAAAATAGCTGGGTCATAGACAGGATTAAGAAGGAATCAAGGATTCTAAAGGAATTATGCTACAGACAAATATTTTTATATTCCCTATATAGTAAAAGAAAGTTGGTAGATCACAGAGTTCAGAGTAATCACTTTGTAAGTGTTAAATTTTGGTTACAGTCAAAGTAAAAACTGCACCAATGTTAAATAGACAAGGAAAATTTTATTCAAGACAATTGCAATAGGAGAGAAAGAGACAGAACTCAACTGCACCGAAATAGGAGGCATTGGTTGAGGGGCTCAATCAGATGAGCTATCGGGGACATCTCGGAAGGCACCCAGGAAAGGCTGAGCAATGGGATCTGGGGAGGAGCACCTTGAGTTACCCCTCAGTTTGCCAATGATTTTCTGTGTGAGTGGACCATCTGTGTTTGGAAATTGCTGACCACTGAAATCCACCTTGACCTTCTCACTTTAACTGCAAATGAATGTTTACACTTCAAAATGAGAGTTCCCAGATCTTTGAGAAAGACATAATTGCCTGGATGGTAAAATGGGATGGATGCTTGAGAGAAGATTTATGTATGTTTCAAAGGAAAAGAGAAAGAATTTGTGAGATTTCTTTAGTAAGTAACCGTTCTGAACAGGTGAAGTTATAAGCCTATAGTCAGGAAAAACCTCTCTAAACTTCAGACAAGCTATGCGGAGGGACAATTATGGTTATCTTAATCAAGGTTAATAATTTTGAATTAATATTCCAAACTGGTTTTGATATATTAGTAACGTTCTTCTGTGTTAATAATTTTAGAATGATTTGCAACCTTAAATAACATGTTTAAAATTTATTCTCCTGAGTAACAAAGTAAAACCCCATCTCTACAAAAAACATGAGCCAGGTGTGGGGGGCACATGCTGGGCATCCGTGCTACTCTGGAGCTGAGGCGAGAAGGTCATTTGATCCGAGGAGTTTGAACTTGAAGTGAGTTATGATGGTGGCACCACTCTCCAACCTGGGAGACAGAGTAACACTGTCAGAGTAACACTCTGTCTCCACCCCACTCTACTGTCTCCAAAGAGAGAATGAAAGATCTTACTTCAGGAAAACAGGGAAATGCACTTATTGCCTCAAGCAAAAAAAAAAAATCTGCTAATACTTTATAGATGGAGAAAAATCATTAGCACTCACTTACTTAGTTCTATAACAATCAAGTAATTAATCCTAACATGTGTTATGCTCTTCCTTAGGAGGATTATTCAAATTTATGAGGTTTCAAGACAGTTCTAAACACAAGTTCATGGGGAAATAGGAATTAAATCTATAATGTTTTATGCTGAATCTGAAGTATTGCTATTAACTATAGTCAAGTAAGAAAATTCCAGATTAGTTGAAAGTAAACAATGAACTTCTCTAACAACTACTATTATATAAAGCACCAGGAAATATTAAGTATGTATTTCCTTTACCCTATCTTATTTTTTCAACATACCTCTTCTCTAAGTATGTGTATATATATATAGATAGATATATATAGATATAGATACAGATATATAGCTAAAAGTAAAAAAAAAGGAAAGGCGCTTATACTGTATAAGTCTTAGAAAATAACTGTGTACCTGAAATTCATTCTGAGCATTCAACAATCTCTGTTACAGTTCCTTGTTCAGAGAAAAACAATTAGTTCCCAGATATCAGTAGCAAGTGCATTTCCTTCTCACATATAATTGCACATTTTATAGTTATGTGCTTTTGAGTACTAAAGCTGTATGAATATCCCCCTAGTTCTTTAAATTAGCCACCTAGAATGGGTCATTGATTCCCAAACTTTATTGCATATTGGAACAAACTAGGGATCTTTTAAAAATACTGATGCCTGGTTCCCACACTCACTTTTTGATTTAATTACTATGAGGTGTGGCCTATGTACTGGAATTTTTAACAACTTCACAAGTTATTAATCCGCAAGTGCCTAGAGAGCCATTTGAATAAACTCAGTTCCAAGTGGCCAGAGTGATCGTCCCTCCTCTTTCTCCTGCTCCCCCCTGGTCTTCCATCTCCTCCCCTTTCAAACCCTCTTCACTTCATGCTCCCCAAAGATTCACAGTGCGATTTAGTTCCCACATAGTCAAAGTGGACTCAGCTCTATTTCAGCATCCCCTTTGCCTTCTCAATCAACAAGCAAAGAACACGCGGTGTCAGCATCGTGCAAGCAGTTTCTAAGGGCAAATCCAGGGGTGAATCGTATAATGTCAATTGCCTTAAAAATTCATGTTTTTGTTTTTTTCTTCTTTTTTCTTTTTTTTTTTTTTTTGTTTTTACCTATAGAAGTAAACTAAGCTGGAAAAAAGAGCAATGTCTGGAGGGAAAAATCAGCCTCATTTTTGGGAGACATACAGGGTTTCGTGAGGTGTGTATATAGCTCTTGGAGTTCGATTCACCTCTAAAATCATCATGCCACTGCAATGACCTTGTGATTTCATTAACTGGTAACTCCAGTGGTGAAATTTTAGATCAGGGACAAGCAAGATCGTCAAAAGCTAATCAATGGAATCCGGGGGCTAATTGTGAACAAAAAAAAAATCAAAAGCCTCACTTTATCTTTCAAGAAATGTGTGAATTTTTTATGTCGTTTACATTGGACATAGTATTACATTTGTGGTGTAGCTTTATAGAGTTTTTTATCAGTTCTGTTCACTCCAGTTCAAACCCCTAATGCCTTCTCCATATTTTGGTTGAAAATATTCTTTAATAAATTACTGATGACACAATCAATGTAATATTTCTCTCTTAAATTAATGTATAAAGATGGTGTTTTCCCATTATAGTAATGCTTACCAGTGACATGTCAAAAAAACTGGCCCTCATTTAAAATATAATATACATATGCCATTTTAATATTATTTATATGCAATAAATATATATTATATTTATAAATATTTTGTATTATTTTATTTCATTTTTAATACTTAATTGGATGATCACATTATGACCATCATACAGTCTCCCTTTGTAACTTTCAAAACACCCTGATTTCTCCCCCTTAAGTTGTCATGTAGTGAATTTGCTCACTCTAATCCCACACAGGACATTAATAGACGTGTGTGTATATGCAAATGTATGATAAGTATGCTTGTGGGTATATGTGTGCATGTATTTCTAAATTTAGAGGTTTTTGCTCTGTTTTTTGACAATCTGAACATTCCATCAAGATTGTTTTGATAAATAAACTTCTGATTTACATTTACATTAAGAACATTTAGTTTAAAAAGCTTAAATTTCTTATTTTCCTGATCATCTTTATTTTAAAACAGGCTTTATATAAACAAAACACCTTTATTAAACTTCGTCTCTCCTTAACTTAGCTTCCTACAATGGTGCTGGGCTTGGTAGATTCGTGTTGTATTTAGGTAAATGCCTCTGAGTAGGTCCAGGATTGTATAGGTATGATTCAAGAGCACACCCTTCAGTTATCCAAAGTGTGACAAAGTATTATAGTTCATGAAATCTTTTCGTAAGAGTGGAACTTGTCATACAATAGAAGGTAAAGGTGTTCTGAGAATACGAGTTCCCTTTTCAAATTCTTGATCTTACCAAGTGTATTGTTTAAGGGTCTTTCATGATGTCGACCAGGTATCAACCAATTATTTCATATATATTCACCTGCCATTTCATATATTTCCAGAGACTAAATTGATTCAGAAAAACAAACTTGAATCCTGTAAAATGGCATTTGAAACCCAAATAACGTGGTATAATGGAAAGCCTGAGAATTCATCTATTCTTTGTGTAGTTGTTTCATTTTGGAGTAAGGGAAAATCTATAAAGCAAAAGCCTTTATTTACAGTAATACTTAAGTGATAGCAAAACATTCCTTGCTTTCATCACAACTATCTCTAAAGTACCATGAACTCTGAGACTCTGAGTGAAAATGGTATCTACACACTGAACTGAACTGTAGATATATTTTTACGACCAGTGTTCAATGGTACATATGTCAATCAGCAGCAGACAGGCCTATAGACTAACTTGTCCTATCCTGGGTGTAAATTGTTAATGCTTAATTAGCATAATAAACATGCACTCCCCTTTCCTGAAACTTAAAACCCCCTAAGTTCTTCCCTTGAGTGAAATACTCAATGAATTCATTTGCTGGAATATGTCAGACATGCTATTAAATACAGCTTTGTAATTGCTTAAATTGCAAAAATAATTTATCTTCAAGAAATATAAGCATCTCTCTTCTGGAATTAAATAATTTCTTTATTAAAATTATAATATATAATATTTCTGGGTCCAGGCATGGAATACCCCAACCCAGACAGTACATTACTTGTAACTTTAGATTTCTCCTCATCCACCTTTTTTATTTGGGGGTCATAGGAAGGGTAATCACATATGTTTGGGGAGAGTTGGGATTGGAGAACGTGAGGAAGAACAAGAGTTGAATGCATGAGGAATAGATTGTGAGGACTATACACAAAAATATTTTAAAATATATATATGATATAACTATGTTATTTTATATTTTAACTCTTGGTAATGATATTTTGTTTCTATTAAAAGGTGTTCCCAAGTGACCAAGTCTCTTACATTAAGATCCTTTACTTCTTTCATATAAACAGGTGACAAAGTGACAATAATTTTCTGTGTTTATTTTAATATCCCTTATTTACATTAAATTTGAAAGTTAGTTAGAAGACACGATATTGTAAATTATAGTATCTCGTGCTTCAAGACTTAATTCACTTAAAAAAATACCTTTTTATGAGTGATGATAAAAAGACATATGTGAGTAAAAGCAGAGCACTGATAATTTTTCATTTTTTATTTTATTTTATGTTTTTTTCTGAGACAAAGTCTCAGTCTGTTGCCCTTGGGAAGGTGCCATGGTGCCATCATCCCTCACAGCAACCTCAAACTCCTGGGCTCCAGAGATTCTCCTGCCTCAGCCTTCTGAATAGCTGGGACTGCAGGTGCCTACCACAATGCCCTGCTAAAAGAACACTGATCATTTTTAGAAGAAAACAAAAAAAGTTTAAGAAAAAACTTAAAGTTATTCAAAAGAGAGGAGACTGAGTCAAGAGGCCATTTTAATATGCATATAATTAACTGTTGAACTTTATATTGTGAAATTTAATTAAACATGTTATAGCCACTGGGTTCTGACGTGCTGAGTGAAATACTAAGAGAAAGTATGAGCGATCAATATTATCCTCTGGCATTACTGTTTCAGCTGTGATCAATATTATCCTCTGGCACTACTGTTTCAGCTATATAATAGCTTTCTTACTAGGTATGTGAGAGAGCTACTGATATTTTTTACCTTAATCTACAAGAAAGTAGAGATTCCAGAAAGGGTAAATCTATTAATTAGAGACCCACACAGCTTTCTTTCTTGCTAGTGTAATCGTTAAATTGATTTTTCCAGTCCATCATGTAATTGCTCCAGCGATGAAATCCTGCTTTCCACTCTTGTTCTGCTTCATCAATATTTCCTATAAAACATGGAATAAGTTGCATTAGTCTAAATTTTAATTTCTGTTTACATTAATTGAAAAATAAATTTGATTACAGATGTCACTTTCTCCAAGTACACTTCACAACAAATTTTTTCTGTTTCATTTCTTCTTCATTGTTCATTAACAACTTCCCTCTCTACCTGAAAGATTTTTAATAAGTGTTTACATATTATATAAAATGCAAATAATATACAACATATATGAAATGTGTCTGGAGAATGTAAATATACAAAATGAAAGGTAGTTCATATATTACCTCTTATAAAATTACATTACAAATATTTTTCTTTAGCTTCCAAGAAGGTACTACAATAGATATCACTTTCTTTTATTTACCCCCTTTAGCGTAACAAAATTTTGTTAAATGCATCTCATGCACAGACATACTGATATAGCAGTGTATTACTTCTGACGAAAATTTTTTATGAATACAGTTGACCCTTGGTAGCCATGGGAAATTGGTGTTGGGATTGTCATGGATACCAGAAGCCCTCACTGCTCTTGTCCCTGATATGACGCGGCATAAAATCTGCCTGTAACATAGGCACATTCTCCCGTATATGTTAGAACATCTCAAAATCATTTAACCTAAGGTAACATACATGCTATGTAAATGTTGTTATTTCATATTGTTTAGGGAACCCTGACAAGGAAAAAAGTCTGTATGTGCTCAGCATAGACGCAATTTTTTAATCTAATATTCTGAACCTGCAGTTGATTGAATCCATGGATGCAAACTCACAAACCCAGGGGGCCTGTGTTGTTAACTAAGCCATAAGGATAACTTTGTAGTTGTCATTCCATATAGATTTTTCCCTAATTCCAATACATTTTAATTCCAACAATGCTTACTCTTTGTTTCAGTCACCTATCATGCAGAAGCAGTTTATTAACCGCTTGGTAAAGTGTAAAGGTGACTAAAACAATCTCTGCTTCTACCAGTTTGCAAAGTATATGTATGAATCTAGATTTAAAAAGTGATTAGCCAGAAATAATGTGAGGCAGTAAACTAAAAAAGGCCTATATCCTTCAGGGAACTTGAAAGCCTGTTTCAAAACTATACTATATTATAGAATATAGTGTGTCAGCAATGAAAACAATACAATTACAAACTTTTAAGACATGTATTTCTAGTATTTAAATAAATATATATCATAAGGTTAAATAATGGTTTAAATCATTTAAGTCTATAAGCATCTTATACACTTGTGGTTCTCTTACTTTTATAACTTATACTATACTTGCTATAGTCACTAAACTAAAAATAAAATTTTAAGTACTTTCAAGTACCCTAAAAATATGAACTGGCAATTATTTTTATAATCATATACACTTTAAACTTAATTGCAGCCTTATAAGATATTAATTTGGAGCATCAGTGATTCATTTTAAGTTTATATAGAAATCAAAATATTTAAAACTTTTGCATAACCATTAAAATATCCTTTGTAATCTAGGGTATATTTAGGTTTGAAACGTTCCAAATGCTTGAACGTTGAACCAATATTTGAAAATATATATAAAATATCCCCCTTTTATATAAAAAGGTCCTTTAAAAAGGTTAATAACTATAATTTTTATGAATAATTGAACTTTTCTAAGGGTCAAAAAGTATTTCATGTGGAAGAAAAATGTTAACTAGAATGCAAATTATTCATTTTATGATCTTTTACAATTATAATTAAATATTATCTTGATGCACAAAATAACAACTCTAAAGCTCAGGAAAAAACAAAATTTTTATATAACAAAAATTATTAGTAATTATCATTTAGATCACGAATTTTATTATAGAAAAATGTCTGATGTCTTTTTTGTTCACGAAATGCTCCAAAATCCACTTAGTCATATAAATGTAGATTTATTTTCTATGTGTCGTAATCAAATATCTGTACAATTTACTGTTTTTGAAACACTTTTTAGTACACACTCTATAATTCTGAGTTCTCTTCTCCTTTAGAACTATTAGGCAATGACAGAGACTATAAAATATGAAATGTTTAATTACTTTTAACAAAATCTGGAGGAAGCAAATACATCAAATAAAGAATAAAATAAAAGTTTTGAATCCCATGAAATAAATCAAATCCAAAATTTGAAGTTTTTCTCTTTCCACTGCTGCTTACTTTATTTTTTTCTTTAATTGTATATTGGCTCGTATATTGCTAAAGCAAAAGTTTTTCAACAGTCATTACAACATAATTATATCTTAGAACAGAAACGTAATGTTTAAATAATGTGAGTGTCCTAGACTGTAATCTTAACCCTGCCATAAAATGTCTCTCTTCACTCCACTGGCGTCTCCAAGTTCACAAATATAGTGATAGTTACACGAACATTGACTAATGTTGCCTAATTGTAAATATTTCTTGTGAGAAAAGATAAAGAGATTAAAATGCTGATTAGCTGAGAGAAGAAAAGGAAATGAGTAGAAATGATAATTAGAAAATAGGGGCTTGACGCTAAATTCCACCCTCAAATATTGATCAATCTCATGAAATATTAAAGAGACATTCTATTCCATTAGATTTACCCTTGACAACTTTTAATTTGTTTTACAAAGAACTTTAAATTATAAAAAATGATCCTAGCATTATTAGTATTTTATCTTCTTTCTAGTTGGTAATATTTTGTGTTTTGGACACTGTCAACAAAATAGAATGATTAGTAAAATATATTATGATTTAAATTAATTTTTATAAAGGAAATTTGGGGATCAATTGATTGGCCTTTCTCAGTTCTTATATAAAAAATACATACAAGGTTCTTTTTATTCATACTCTATAATGGTTATACAATATAATGATATGTATGAAAAAGTTTCTTTTTGTTTATACTACTAACAATGGAGCAAAACTCTTTATCCCTTGCCTGTAGCTTATGGCTTTTAAATAGCATACGTACGTAACATTGAATAATATGGAGAAGGAAGAAGTAAAAGAACAAGAGCAAATATGGAACACAAACATAAATAAAAGCAACTCATTCATATTATTTTTGGAGTAAAATAGAGCAGAAATAAAACAAGGATATTGAGAACATTATTCACATAACTACATAGTAAGACCTTAGTTGATTTTAAAAATATTTAAGATTACAGACAGATGATTTACCTTTTGCCAAAAAAAAGCGTTTTGAAAGTGTTAAATAATCTACCATATCCCAAAAAAGTCATCACATTTTTATTTTTTACAATAAGAAAGGTGCACAATCAATTTTTCTAAAATAACAATTTGTGTCAAATCATCATACAGATATATAAACGGAAGGCTTTTCTAAGAGTTAAGATAGTGTGTGAATATTTGTAACACGTGCACAGATGTATGGACGTAATTAAGGAAAAAATTTCCCCAAAGCAAATTTCTGTATGTAAGGGCAAAGCAAACTTACAGTTGCACATACTTTAGAAACAAGAGAAAAAAATATGTACAAAGTTGGTCCTTGAACAAGAGGGTTTTGAACTGTTCTGTTCCATTTTTATGTGGATTATCTTCTGTGCCTCCTGCCCCTGAGACAAGACCAGCCCCGCCCCCTCCTTGTAAAAACAAGGATAAAGACCTTTATGATGATCCACTTCCATCTGATGAATAGTAAATATGTTTCTGATTCCTTATGACTTCTCAGTAACATTTTCTTCCTCTAGCTTACTTTATTGTAAGAGTACAGCAAGTAAATACATATAACATTCAAAGTATGTGGAACTCAGCTATTTGTCAGTACGGCTTCTATTCAAGAGAAGGCGATTAGTAGTTAAGTTTTGAGGGAATCCAATGTCGTAAGTGGGTTTTGACAGCATGGGACCCTTTACCAGTCAGGGTTCAACTCTGTATGCAGATTTGTGGGATATTTCCAAATTTATATTCCAAGGCATATTTATGGTTAAATACTTTCATAATGAAACAAGACAAAGCAATCTTAGAATAATTTTTAAAGAATAAATACCATAAACATAAGTAAAACATACAATATGACTAAAATAAGCAAAAGAGAAGCCATTAAGCTTCTAATACAAACGAATTAGCAAACGAAAGTAACTATTCAGATGAATGGCACTACTTCAGAAAACTGACTGTTATACTTATTTTGCAGTGAGAACTAATACTTTTATGTATCAATAACCAGAAAATGTCAGTCTCCCATTTAAAATTACTAAATGACTTTGCTTAAGATAGAATTTAAAATCCTTATCATTACCCACGAAACACGTCATCTCTAGTTCCTGCTTATCTGGTTTCTCTTCACCTTGCCTTCTTATCGAGATTTAGGGCTGTTATCTACTCTTATAAGCTTTCTTTTGTCCTGGGCGCTGTTCCCACTACCTAACTGTATTTTAGCAGATCCCGCCATCTGAATTTCAGATTAATGTGAGAGTACAAATGATTAGGTTACATCATTTGAATTTGCTAAATCCAAGTTGTAGCTTAGCCCTTCACCCTGGGATGTGGCGTATACCCCTTGCATGGTGCCCATTGGGTAACATCTTACCAAGGCCCTCCTTTCCTCTTCCCTCCCCTCTCTCTCCTCCACAGAGAAAACTGTGTTTTTCTCTCTTGCGGGCATGTAGCTGTTCATCTATTGGTTCATATCAGTATTGAGTACACTGGATACTTGCTTTTCCATTCTTGTGATACTTGACTAAAGAGTCTTTTCTGTAACTTTCATTTCTGGAATAAGGACGAGATATTGTGCAGATGTCCTCTTCGTGAAAGTTTGGCTTAGATAACGTTTGAAGCAGGTGCATGCAATAACAGCAGCGGCATACGCTGAAGTACAGTCTGAAAGTTAAGCGTGAGTTCAAACAAGTCTTAAGGATAATTTTATTTGAATTATATGTGGGTGAGAGCTCGTGTAGGCTGGTTTCCCTTAGAACTTTTGTGGGTTATGGCCCTGAGTCTCTCGATACAGGGCGAAGGTGGCTGGGATGAGTGGATTTGGGGGTGTAGGGGGATGGAATGTCCAGCAGAATAGAAGAGAAAATAGTCTGGGAAATGTCTAGATAGACATCAGCAGCTTAGAGACAGGATAT
>CAUYRH010022442.1:0-17905 GCA_963574655.1 Perodicticus potto | reverse complement strand
ATAATTCTGTCAGTGAATGTTCTGCTTTCTCTCTCTTCTTTTCTGCCTCCTTAACTATCTGAGTTATCTCAAGAGCTTTGTCCTCTACCTCTGAGATTCTTTCTTCTGCATGGTCTAATCTGTTGTTGATACTTTCTACTGCATCTTCAGGTTCCCTAATTGAATTCTTCAGTTCCCTCATCTCTGCCATATCCTTTTTATATTCTTCATAGTGTTCATCTCTTAATTGATTCTGGTTTTGGATTTCTTTTTCTGCTTCATCAGCATTTTCCTTCATTGCTTCCTTCATTTCCTTGATTGTTTTCATCATCTGTATTCTAAATTCCCTTTCTGACATTTCTAACATTTCCTTATAGGTGGAATCCTCTGCAGGATCTACCTCAAAGCCCATTGAGGGGCTTGCTCTGGCTGGTTTTTCATGATGCCTGGAGATTTCTGCTGATTCTTCCTCATGATTGATTTATTTTATCTGTTTCCTTACCCTAATTTTCCTTTCACTTCCTCCTGCTCCTTAAATTGCCATGCTTCTGGACTAGGGTTTCGATGAGTCCTTTTGGTACAGGACCAGAAGGATGAGAAGATTGAAGAGCAAGAAGGAGAAAAAGAAAGAAAAAGAGAAAAAAAGAAAAAGGAGAAAAGAGAGGGGGTGGGTAGAAGCAACCAGCAAAATAAGAGAGGCAAGAAAGAGGGGGACAGGAGCAATACAGGTGTACAATAGGGTACTTTGACCCAATCTTAAGAACCCCGAACCTCTGGGGGTGCCGGGTTGGGTGGTTAGGTCAGCAGCTCTTTGCTAGCCTGTGTGAAGGCAGTACCCCACTTCCACCAAGTAGAGAGGAAAGACAAAAATGCAATAAATCAAACCAAAACAAGCAAACTGAAAACTTTATGGGATAAAATTGTGGAAGGAAACAATTAATATGGGTAGAAACACTAGTAAAACTGAAGTTCTAATTGTTGAAAAAGGCAACAATGGAAAATTATATTTAAACTAGAAAAATGAAGAAATAAAAGAAAGAAAAAAGAAAAGAAAAATCCTTGAGGAAAATGTTGAAATTAAAAACAAAACAACAATAACAAAAACAAACAAACAAAAAAATAATAAAAAACACAAAACAAAACAAAACCAAAAACAAAGCAGTATATATATCTTGCTGATATTGTCTGGGCAAGAGATGATCTTCTGGGGTATGATATGTTAATCGCAACGTTGATACGACTATACAAGATGGAGACCGGAGGCCTCTAATGATTTCTCAAACCCCACAGGGTGGAGAGCTTAAATCCTCCTCAGCCTGCTTAGAAGGCACTTTGAATTGTTAACTTGGGCTAAGCAGAAGCTTTCCCAGGAAAGCGCTTGTGGCTGGGATCACTCCTTAAGTGCCTATCCACTTACCCAGTGTGCCAAAACTGGTCTCAAACTGTGCCCATGAGGGCTAAGGCTGCAAGGCATCTCAGTCCCTGCCTTTAGGCTGCTCAGTCACTAGATTACTCGCTCCCAGCCGATGCTTGTTCTGCGACCCTGAGGGTGGAGCTTGCCAGGGCAGTTCTCCCACAATTGGGTCCACACAGCCCACAACCAAACACTGGTAGCTCCATCTGGCTCAGTGGCTCAGTCTGGGGCTCCAGACAACACTCAAAGACCTCCACACTCTTGCCCAAGTTCTCCCAAGGCAGTTCAACCGAGTGCCAAGTCCAAAAGAAACCCAAACAGCTCACAGGTAATGCCTTTCCAGCTTGCAATCTCACTGCTGCTGCAGCCACAGATGCCAGCAGGATTAGACCAAACAAACACACGCAACCACTTGCCCAATCTCCACCACTTTTTCCTTCCTCAGGGGGTCCAGAAGTCTCACTCTGTCTCCCTGCATCCCCAAAGGGATGTTTCTGGGCAGCTCCCGCCAGCCAGAGATGCCTGAAGTCTTCTCTCCCCAGTCTCACCATGCCTAGTTGCAAGGAAGCTGTTACTCGGCCACCATCTTGCTCCACCCTCTCCTGAAAATCTGATTTTTTTTAAAAAATTAAATTCGAAATATCTGGTTTATTTAGGTGAGTTTTACCTTTCCAGGGATATCCAAACTTTTTTTTTCTTTTTGAGACAGTCTCACTCTGTTGCCCCAGGCTAAAGTGTCTTTGCATTATATGTCACAACAACCTCAAACTCCTGAGCTCAAGGTGATCCTCTTGTCTCAGACATCTAAGTAGCTGGGATGATGATCACCTGCCACTACACCTGGCTAGTTTTTCTATTTTTAGTAGAATGGGGTCTTGTTTTTGTTCAGGCTTGTCTTGAACTCCTAAATTCAGGCAATCCATCTACCTCAGTCTCCCAAAGCACTAGGGTTATAGGTGTGAGCCATCATCCCCAACCTGAGTGTCCAAACTTTTGGCTTCTCTGGGCCACATTGGAAAAAGAAGAATTGTCTTGGGCCACACATTAAATACACAAACACTAACAAAAACTAATGAGCATTGGCCAGGCGTGGTGGTTAACACCTGTAATCCTAGCACTCTGGGAGGCCAAGGTGGGCAGATCACCTGAGCTTACAAGTTCAAGATCAACCTGAGCTACAGCGAGATCCTGTCTCAAAAAAAAAAAAAAAATAGCTGGGCATTGTGTCATGCACCTCTAGTCCCAGCTACTCAGGAGGCTGAGGCAAGAGAATTGCTTGAGCCCAAGAGTCTGAGGTTTCCCTGAGCTATGACGCCATGCCACACTACCAGGGGTGACAAAGTAAGACTCTGTCTCAAAAAACCCTGACAAAAACAAAAACTAATGAGCAAAATAAATATTCTGTGCATAATTTTCATGATATCCAACACTACAGATAAGCTAAAAACTCTTCATATAATTTGCACGGGGCCCTTAGGCCACAGATTGGACATCCCTGGTAGGTCCTTCTGGATGAACTGCCAGCATATATTCCCTTAGATCCCAAGGATCAAATTCAAAATCCTTGCTTGGCTTCTAAATACTTACTTGAAGTTGAATATTAGCTTTCATTATCAATGAAAATTAGCTTCTTCATCTATAAAATGGAAGGCCACAATAGTAGTCGACCTTGCCGGGTTGTTGTTAGGATTAAGTGAGATACTATTCCTGATAATGCCTGGCACCTCCTAGTTGCTTGTTATCTTGATATCAGCTTTAGGACAAGGGGGTTTTACTGGAGAATAAGGCATCTTTTGTGCTCTACAGTTGAAGAGCTATCTATCATCACATTTTATGAGTTGTAGAAATAAGTTCTTTCAAATGGATTTGCTTCAACAGTTCATATTAAAATTGTTGACACTTCTTGGAGTCATGACAGTCTAGAAGGCTGTGTGTAACTCAGCAGGTGGGAAGGCTGTTGACAACATTAATTGTTTCATAAATAGTGTCAAGATGGGATTTTCCCCCCTTTGGCTTAAACCAAGTTACTGAAAAACCAATACTGTGCCATATGTTTATACTTTTCTTGGCACATAAACCAGATATTTTACAGACAGGGATGGTAATAAAAGGCAAGTACTCACTCAAGTCACATGTTTGATTCTCCATCAAAGAAAAACAACCATAACCATTCCAATTCCACTGAAATTTTATCAGAATTAGTTGTAAATCTTGGACATTGGAGACAGTACGTTAAGTGGAAATGGCTGCAGAACTAAGAAAACCCTCCTTTCTAGGTGGGTGATGTATCAAGTAAAATTCTGAATATGTGCACCGTTTTCTCCCTGGCTTTCACTATAGCAAATAATTTAGGTGAAGTACATTTAGCACTAGGAAGACTATCAGAAGGATCGTCGCCATCACTAACGGTGAATGGGTGACTCATTAGAGTTATTAAAAGTTGAATTGTTATAAGTAGATGACCAGAGGAGGCCCGGGCCCTTGACTGACCTGCAGTCATTTCTTTTTTTCCCTCTTTTTTTTTTTTTTTTTTTTTTTTGCAGTTTATTTTTTGGCTGGGGCTGGGACTGGGTTTGAACCCACCACCTCCAGTATATGGGGCTGGCGCCCTACTCCTTTGAGCCACAGGCGCCGCCCTTTTTTTTCCTTTTGAGACAGAGTCTCACTTTGTTGCCCTAGGTTGAATGCCCTAGCATCAGAGCTCACAGTAACCTCTAATTCCTGGTCTTAAGCAATTCTTTTGCCTCAGCCTCCCAAGTAGCTGGGACTACAGGCACCCACCACAATGCCTGGCTAGCTTTTCTATTTTTAATACAGATAGGGTCTTGGTCTTGCTCAGGCTGGTCTCGAACTCCTGAGCTCAAGCACTCCCCCCTCCTCTGCCTCCCAGTGCTGGGGTTACAGGCGTGAGCAGTCCCATTCTGTCATAGAGGAATTGCATAGTACAGGCAGCCAACCTAAGTACATTCCCCACAAGGCAGAGAGGGAGGGAAAGAGATCTTGCCTGAGTGTGTGCCCAGGGGCAAGGCTGGGATCCAGGCTCAGATCCTTGTCTTTCCTACAAAGTGTCTTCTCCAGCGCTCCCCATGAGAGAGAATTGCAGCAGAGTTGAGGGTGACTCTAGGACTTCAAGTTCTGTTCTTTTCATGCCACCAGGATCCTAAATGCCAGCCAACTATTTCACAATGGTGCTGTGCCCCCTGCCCAAGGAGACTCCCATACCTGAGCTGGACTTGCTAGGAGATGCTGTGTCAGTCTCCCTAGGGACAAGTAAATGTGGCAAGGACACTGTGCTCAGGCTGATTTAAAGAAACTTCCAGAGTGATTTTGTCACTTTGCACCACATTCCCTTCTGATAGCCGCCCTCTCGGGCTGGAGCCTCCTACTCCTGCAGACTACCCTGTGGTCCCCACCTCCTCTAAGGGCAGCTTTGCTTGACGTTTATTCCTAAAAAGCTGGCTTTGGAGCTAGAAAGTGCTCCACAGATGGTCACCCTGGCTGCTTCCCTGAGCAAGGAGACTCCTTTCCACAAAGGATACATAGAACCAGCACAGGAATCAGGTAAGAGAAGGCCGCCCCGAGGAAGCAGGGGGAGGGGTGAAATTGCTAACAAACCACCATTTTACTGTTGAGAAAATGTGCTTTTGGCTTCTCATTTCCATACATGTATTTCTGATACTTGTAAGCAGAATATAATACAACCGCAAATATTTCATTTTTCCTGGAAGAAGGTTCCAGAAACAATTGACAGTGCTTCCCTTTGTGGGAGATCGTGAGAGGCTTTTGCTTTTTTTTATACCCTTTTATTTAAAAGCCAATAGAGACAATAGTTCCACTAGAGATTGAGTTCGAATCCCAGAACTGCTCCTTCTGACACGCTGAGGCCCCCTGGACGTCTATTTCCTTCTCCATAAACCAGGGACAAGAACTATATCGTCTTACACAGTTTTTGTCTCCTTTAGAGCCGTAGTGAGCTCACCATGTAGCTACCTTTCTCTTCTAGGTGACCTTTCTGAGTGTATCTAGTCCCTTTATTTCAGAAAGTCAATGCGTGCTACCTCTGCAATAAGATTACTAAACTTTCTGCTTTCTGGTATTCTCTATGAAATCCTAATAAGCATTAAAAAGAAAACATAATTGCCTAAACATTCGTATAAGGGAGCCTGTATGAATGGGTAGATGAGAGAGAGAGACAGAACAAACATTCTCATTTTCTGGGGTCACATAGACGTCAAACAGGAGGATGACAGGCATCAGGCTTCCTGAGGCCTGTGTCTTTCTTTTTTTTCTTTTTTTGAGATAGAGTCTTCTCTGTTGCCCTGGTTAGAGTGCCATGGCCTTAGCCTAAGTTTATTGCAACCTCAAACTCCTGGGCTTAAGTGATCCTCCTGCCTCAGCCTCCTGAGTAGCTGGGACTACAGGCACCCACCCAGTAACACTCAACCAATTTTTTTTTTTTTTTTTTTTTTAGAGACAGAGTCTCACTCTATTGCCCTCAGTAGAGTGCCATGGCGTCACACAGCTCACAGCAACCTTCAGCTCCTGGGCTTAGGCGATTCTCTTGCCTCAGCCTCCCGAGTAGCTGTGACTAGAAGCACTTGCCACAACACTCGGCTATTTTTTTGTTGTAGTTCTGCCGGGGCAGGGTTTGAACCCGCCACCCTCGGTATATGGGGCCGGGGTCCTACTCACTGAGCCACAGCCACCACCCTAATTTCTTTACTTTTGTAGAATGGGGTTTTGCTCTTGCTAAGGCTGGCCTTGAACTCCTGCATTCAAGCAATCCTCCTACCTCAGCCTCCCAGAGTGTTAGGATTACAGGCATGAGCCACTGTGCCAGCCCTGGGTCCTGTGTCTTGCTGTCCATTTTGGCTGGGCTTCTGCTACTCTCACTGGCTATGCTGGAGATAGGCTGGCTGGCTGAAGCATCTCTGTGGGTCATTAGTCTGGAAGGAATTTATTCTGGAAGAAATCAGGCCCTCTGCCTCCCTGGATCTGTAAAGACTGATGAAACTTTTTTCCCTTTAACTTACATTTTAATTAAGAAAGTCACCCGTTGGTGAAAATTGCAAAGTTCTTGTACTTAAGAATCAATAAAATGTGCAAAGTCTAAAATGAGATTAATAATGGCTAACCTGTCTATTTTGGGTGTGATTATTTATTCATCAAAGAAAACCAGCTGCTTAAAACCCCGGTCCATCACGAACGCCTCAGACACCTCCACTTCAGTTCTGTTGTTAAAATTCCCTTCTATTGCTCCGTCTGGTGTTAAATATAAAAAGCAGGAAGGTTCATTCTCTACCTACATACATTTTAAATAAGAATTTCAACATTATCTTGTCCATTTAAAATAATTGTATGAAAATGTGAAGAAATATGATCTTGTAAAAGCTGCAGTCTGACGCACCCAGGGAGCAAGCGAGAAAGAGCAAAGCCGCTATTATTTAAAATTCATGGAGACCGTGGCAAGATTGATCGGGAGAAGCTCCTTTCCCGGACTGTCCCGGAGCCTCAAGGTGAGAGGCTGAGGTGGGGCCAGGGCCCCAGACCCAATATGACCCAAGGAGGGGCCTCTCCCTGCCCCAGCTCGGACAGAAACAGGACTGAGACAGCCTGGTCCTTCAGGAATCTTGCACTCTCCCATCTCCATCAGGCCTGCCTGGGGGAAGAAGGAAAGGACCAACATTTCTATTTGGGGTTTGGGCAAGTCTGAGCCCCCAGGTCACATCCAATAGGCAGGAGCTCAGTTGAGGCTGGACTTGTGAGCAGAGAGCTTGGGATGAGCTAAGGAGAAGAGAGGGGAGAGTATGTAAGGAGTGTGAATAATTTACCATTCTGGCATCACTATGGCCACCAGCTGCTAGGATGAAATAGTCACTGGGAATCACAAAATATTTCCCCTCACCTATATCTGCACCTCCCTGCAACAGGGGGGTCCTGGGCTGAGCCTACAACTTGGGGTGAAATTCTGCTGTTTTCTTTCTGTGTGACTGTATGTGTATCAGCTTCCTGTTGCTGCTATAACAAAACACCACAAATTCAGTGGCTTAAAACAACATGAATTTATTATCTTATGGTTTTCAGGTAAGAAGTCTGAAATGGGTCTCACTGGGATAAAATAAGGTGTCAGAAGTTCTTTTCCTTTCTTTTTCTTTTATTTTCTTTGAGACACAGCCTCAAGCTGTCACCCTGGATAGAGGCTGTGACATCACAGCTCACAGCAACCTCCAATTCCTGGGCTCAAGCAAGTCTCTTGCCTCCACCTCCCAAGTAGCTGGGACTACAGGCGCCTGCCACAATACCCGGCCATTTTTTGGTTGCAGCCGTCATTGTTGATTGGCGGGCCCGGGCTGGATTCGAATCCGCCAGCTCAGGTGTATGTGGCTGGTGCCTTAGCCCATTGAGCCACAGGCGCCGAGCCAGGTGTCAGAAGTTCTAAGGAAGAATGTTTCCTAGCCTTTTCTAGCTACAGAGGTTGCTCAGAATCCTCACATCACGGCCCCCATTTGCCACCTTCAAAGCCAGCAAAGAAGTGCTAATTCCTTCCCACGTCCGATCACTCTGACTCTCCTGTCTCTCTTCCTCCTATAAAATTCTTGTAGTCACAAAGATAATCCAAGATAATCTCCCCAATCTTAATATCTTTGACTTAATAACTTCTGCAAAGTCTCTTCTGCTATGTGAGGTGACATATTCAAGAGTTTGGGAGATTAGGGTGAGAACATCTTTGGGGACCATTATTCCACGTACATAAGGCCTCAGTTTCTCCACCCTTAGAGTGGAACAGCACTGCCTACCTCCTGGTGTTTTCCTGAGGACCTAAGGAGATAAAGCAATAAATGTGCTTTTTATTCTGTCAAATTCCTTAGCAAGAAAAGATATTTTTGGAGCACTTGAAAGAACTCAGCCAAAAAATCTTTTCTGGGAGGGGATGTGTATGGCTGGCTTCTGCCAAGGATTCTGCTTCACTGACTCTTACCATTCTTTCTCTCCCCAAACCAGTTTGTGTTTGCAGGCAGCTCAGTTCCTGCTCTTTCTAAAAGCTCAGACTAGGGATAAAATGTGAATCCTATGGGGCCCTATGTGCACCTGCACCCAGGATGTATTCCCCCACACCCCTTGTCAGTCCCCAGCCAGCACACAGGACAGAGTTGTCCTCCCCACCCCCATACTGAGAAGGAAGGAGCAAAACAAGGCTGAACAGGTGGGCCACATTTCCAGAAGCAGCAGTGACCACGTCCCGTCCCCTGTGGTGCAGTAGAAAGAGCCCTGACTGGGAGTCAAGTGCCAGCTCTGTGGTTTTGTGGTGTCACCTTCACCTCCTCACTGGTAACATGATAGGAGGAGGGGTGTCTCCACTCCTGGGTGCTCACTGGCGTCTTCAAGATTCTGTTTGGCAAAAGAAAGCCCCTGTGGGGACTTAGCTTGATTTTGGGTACAGCTTGTGGCTCAATAATCTCCCAAGTCCCTCATTGCTGAAGGTCTGGCAATCTGGATCTAGAACTTGCTTCTAAAGCATTCACCAATTTCTGTACCAATGGATCACCTGTCTTAGATACCTTAGAGTCACTTTTAGATAAGGGTGAGAATTTTTAAAAATACAGGTTCCCAGGCCCCTACTCCACCTCTGGACTAGAGCCCAGAAATCTGCATTGGAACCAGCTCCCAGTTATTCTGATGTGTTCTCAGAACCACAGCTCTGATCACAGGGTCAGCAGTATGAAAATGGGCTTCACTGCCATTCCATTTGAACCTTCCCACCTTCTTCCTAGACTGCCATCAGCCTCCATCTTTCTCCCTCTCAGCCCTCTTTCTCAGAACTCTGAACCAAGCATGGACTTTCACAAAGCAGCCCAGCTTCGGTCCTCCCAGGAAAGTGATCCCCCTATGGGAAAGAAGCTCTTGGGATGAGGAATTTCCATCTGGGAGCAGGGACAGAGGGACCAGGAAGGCGTGGGCAGCCCAATCGCCATATTTCCTCCCCACAGGTGAGCTGCCATCTGTCTCCAATGTGCCTGCGGCTGTCGGGAGTTTCTCCCCCAACCTCTCCTTCCCCTTTAAACTCTGTCATTTGTACAGCCTATTAACCTTTAACTTTATGACTACCCAAAGATGAAATAGTGGCAGCATTTAAGGCTGAGAATACTCCAGACCTACCTTTTTAGTTTGCAACAAGGGTGAAACACTTTCTCTTAAATCAGTCATTTTCAATATCAGTCACAGGGACGCTACCCAAGGAGAGTATTTTTGGCTCCACAAAGGGAGCTGATTCATAATAAATGTGGCAGCACTGCTTTCTACCTCCACACCTCCCCTAGGAGCAGGAGTTCTCTCCCTAGTTCCTGGAATGAAATAGTCTAGGTATTAATAACACCACTTCTTATGGAATATCTACCATGGGCTATGTCATAGGTGTGGTATCAAATCCTTATAAAGCCCCCACTGAAATATGCATTTTCACCTTCATTTTCAAAAGAGGCCCAGAGAGGTTAAATGTCTAGGGTCACCCATCTGTGAGTGACTGGGCTGAAATTGAATCCTAGGTCTGTCCCAGATTCTATGCAGATAAGCCAAGATCACCTCAATTTGTCATTTTTTTTTTATTAAGTCATTTGTACATAGATCATGAATACATTTATGCCATTATGGGATTCAATGTGCTGATTATTTGTACAAATTGGAGTGCTTCCATCCTACTAACCAGCATAGCCTTCACCTCATTTACCCAATTGCAGCTTTAAGACATTTGTGTTCTAAGTTTCTCTTTGTCAGCCTATTCATATTTAAACTTAGAATGACAATTGCTGTTTCAGATTGCTATAATGTTCCAGGAGTTCGCCAGCCTCAGAGAGAAGAAACCCTATCAAGAGGGTGGTGGAAAGTCCCACACCCACGTGAGTCTGAGATCTAGGTCTGAATCCTACTGACCTGAGGATTACCAGCCATCCCAGTTTCCCTCTGGGCTTCCAGCTATGAAGTGGGGACAGTGCTGCCACCTAACAGGGGACTGTGGGGCTCTAGCAGCTTTGTGCTGACTGGTGTAGGGTATCATGAGGACACCATCAAGACTGGTTGTCAGGGAAGCTGGGAACCACAGGCAGGTTCCAGGCAGCAGGGTGCAGTGTGCCACTTCAGGTCTGCAGACTTGAAGCGGTGGTTTGAATAAAGGCCTGGGCACCCAGGAACCAGCAGGGACTTGGTCTGAACAGCACACACTTAAACTTGTCCCCTCACTCTGCTTTATAATTCTCTGTAGCACTGATCTATCCCCTGCCACATTATAGATTTCCATGTCACCATCTATGTTGTACTGCCCTAGCTGGTATGTAACCCCTGGGAGGAGAGGAAAGGGAAGGAGAGGGATTTTTGTCTGTTTGTTCCACTGCTGTAAACCTGGTACCTAGAACAGTGCCTGGCACATAAGTAGACTCTCGGTAACTATTTGTTAAAAGAATGAATGAATAGGCCAGGTTCTGTGGCTCATGCCTGTAATCCTAGCATTCTGAGAGGCCAAGGTGGGTGGATTATTTGAGCTCAGGAGTTTGAGACCAAACTGAACAAGAGCAAGACCCCCATCTCTACTAAAAACAGAAAAATTAGCTGGTTGTGCTGGTGGGTGCCTATAGTCCCAGCTACTCAGGAGGCTGAGGCAAGAGGAGCTCTTGAGCCCAGGAGTTTGAGGTTGCTGTGAGCTATGATAATGCCACGATACTTTACCCAGGGCAGCCCAGTGAGACTCTATCTCAAAACAAATAAACAAACAAAAGAATGAATGAGTAAATGGAAGGGACCTGGGCTGATGGGTTCTTTATTGCCCTTGAAGAGCTGCTCCAGACGGCTAGCAGACTCAAGGCTGATCTGCCAAGGGGGCTACTAAAGGATGGATAACAACAAGCTCACTGTGACCTGGTGCCACTTCATTGCTGCTTCTCAAACTCACTCCCTATTAGTGCCACCTGGTGGCCTGGATTCTTTGTGTCATTTCTCCCCCATAGGAGCTGCATATGGATATGCTGTGGCCCCTCTTGGATCTGAGCACCTCCCAGTCTTGGCCCCGAGTGTGTGGCCCAGCAGGTCTTTCAGTTTGAAGGGATGATCTGGGGCACCTGGAAAGCCCTGGGTACGATAGCCTGTGATGGAACTCATTCACACCTGCCCCCACATGTGGTACTGATTGTGACCCTGCTGCCTGGAGTCTATATTCTTACTCCAACAGGGCAGGCCATGGATGGCAGCCAGGGTCCAGCTCAAGAGATGTCAAAGCAAATTAGGACGAAGACCCTGGCACAGGTCTAATTTATGCGTTAGTCTCAAAAGCGATGTCCCTAACTTTTTAACATTTATGTAAAAGTATCTGTCTTGTTTTGGTCCCATTTTATCGTCAGTATAAGGCCAGTCTGAAAGATAATATATTGTGACTGTTATATTATTTATTTTCAAGCCAACGTATTGATTATTGTGTGCTGAAAATGACAAATGGTGTCTGCACGAGGCATGGTCAGCAGGTTCTATTAAAGAAATGATAGTATTGCTCATGGATTGTTAAAAGGTTCAGTTTAGGTTCTTTATAGGTTTATATCCATTGCTATTTAATGACCAAATGATGAAAAATATGAGCTATGGGGACAATTTTTTTTCTGCTGGAGTTTTATGTTTAAGCAGTTGGCAAAATAAGATACTCCATGTTGGTGGGGGTGCCAGGCAGTGGCAAGGGGTGTGCAATAAGATTTTATTCCCCCAGATTTAATTGTAATAATTAATGTTGCAGATGTTTAACCAAGCAAGAGGATGCTGAGAGAACACAGGGCTGCCAGGCCAGGAGATACGCCATGAGACTCTAGGATCCTAGGGCTTTTGCTGGTGAGAGTTCCACTGATTTCAACACCAGACTATAACCATCTGCTTCATGTGGCTTTATGGGTGTGGGTCTGCAGCTCATTTGAGGACTAAGTGACAAAAGACAGGGATGATTGGGAATAAACTTCCCTGTTGTCTGGAAAGGGCCTGGTAAGAATTTCCTGACCTGGAGGGAAGTGGATGAGCCCCAGAGGGTAGAGAAAGGGGATGGCAGGCTCTGCACATAGGCTTGTCTGTCTCTAGTCTGCAAAGTCAGAGGCCCCCAGAGAAACCCAAAGGGGGAGGGTTGGTCACTGGGTGCTTGCCCAGGGTCTCAGAGCAGCTGTAGTAGATGATTGGGCATCCCAAGCCCCAGAGGCTCAGTCTTGACCCCAATATACTGAGCCAAGGAGAGGAAGAAAAGCCCCAGACTGTATACTGGTGACCTGGGGACTTCTAGCAGCCTGCCAACATCTCAGATCATCAGGCCGAACTCTTAAGTCAAGGCTCTGCAGTAGAAGGAGGCTGGCGCACACAGGCTGAGATGGCCCTCAGGAGAGTGAGTGGAGAGTGCCCTTTGTTCCCCGGGGGGCTCTCACAGAACTTCAGGAGGCCTTTGAGAACTCTCAGTCAAGTCTTTCCAGGGAGGCATCTGTGTGGTGGCTCTTCCTTCCTGTTGCACAGGTGGTGCTCCTAAGTCAGTGGCTGTGCTTGGGATCCTCCCTCCCCTTTCTGGGTGTTCAGGGAGTCCATTACAGGGTCCCCCTGTCCTCCAGGGATCCTGAGCCTGGCTCCAAAGGACAGGTGGATGGTAAGGGTAGGGGCAATAAAGGGAGGCAACGAGATCTGAAGATGTTTCCAAGGCGGGCAGAAGTGAAGAGCTGATTTCCAAACTGCCCCCTCTCTTCCTGGACACTAGCTGAACTACATTTCCCCGCCTTCCTTGCTGTTACCCAGGTTGTTACCCTTTGATGTCTGAGTCCAGGCCTGGACCATACAGACCTCCCACATTACATCTTCTGTGTTCTCTTCCTTTCCACTGCCTAGGGTGTCCTCAGAAGTTCACATGGAAGTAGGGAGAGTCTTTGCCTTCTTTCACTTCTACCCTCCCCCTCCATTCACCCAAACTACCTTGGATTTACATGAATGTGAAATCAACTTGTTTGTTGAGGCCTTGACTCAATTGTGGGTCTTAGTCTATCTCAGCTAGTAAGTATGTGGTTCAATTTTGTGGCGCATGCCTGCATGAGTTGCAGTTCTTCCAGAAACTCAACCCAGGACGGCGCCTGTGGCTCAGTGAGTAGCCATATACTAAGGGTGGTGGGTTTGAACCTGGCCCTGGCCAAACTGCAACAAAAAAACTGCCGGGTGTTGTGGCAGGCGCCTGTGGTCCCAGCTACTCGGGAGGTTGAGCAAGAAAATCACCTAAGCCCAAGAACTGGAGGTTGCTATGAGCTGTGATGCCACGGCACTCTACTGAGGGCGACAAAGTGAGACTCTGTCTCTAAAAAAAAAAAAAAAGGAAACTCAACTCAGACAAGTTCAAAAAAAAAAATCTGCTCAGGTAACAGGTAGGTTGTGGATGAGCAGACCTCAGGTACAGGTGGATCCAGGATGAACGTCTCCATCACCCACATTCCATTGAGATTCCTGCTCTGGGATCTTATTTTCTGTCTGGGTTGGCAAGAAATCCCCATCACCTTCCAGCACCAATTGAAAATTAAAGGCCTGTGATTGGTCCAGATTGGGTCATGTGGCCACTCCTAGTCCAATCACAGTACCCAAACAGATGGAGGCCTCTGATTGGCCAGCCACTTACCTCAGGCTATGTAGAAAGGGGAGGGAGTCTCAGGAGCCAAAATCAGTGGCTACACACAGCAGTTTTCTCTTGTTATCTGTTTTATTCTCACCTTTCAAATTTCTGTTGGGGTTGAAAGCGCTTCATAAATAGGAATGACTTAAATTTTCCTCTGGCAGTGAAGTAAAGTATCCCATGAGAAGGAGGCCTATACTGAAGATCTTAGCTGTGCAACCTTGGACAAAGATCTCAACCTCTCTGATTTTCGATTTCTTCACCTATTTGTTCAGTGGAGCTGATCACTTCATATACTGAAGTTTTAAGAGTCAAATTAGAAAAGATACTGAAAGGGCATAGGATGCACTCCACCCCCAACACAAGCCCCACCTCCAGGGGCTGCATTGCTAGAGCCTTTCCCTGAGAAAGGCTGCCATGTATCCCCCTCTCCAAGGGCTCCATGTCATTTAACAGTGGGTCAGAGTTCCTTCTGCTCCAGAGTAGCAATCTCCTTAGTATCATTTGTCCTTAGAGTCCTGACAAGCCCTAGGACGGGCTACTGTGTGAGGACATGAGGATCTCCAAAGCAGAGGGCTTACCCCTACGGAAAGGTTGACTGCTTAAACGTCCAAGCCTGGGACCCTGGCAGTTACAAGCTGATCATGCCACTTTCTTCCTAATTTAAAATAAATGATTTTCCTTAAGAATAAAATGACTTGTTGGAAATGATTTGTGCTTTGAGGAGGAGACCCAGAATCAGAACCCAGGGCCTGCCCTTGTTAGCTTTGTGCCCTTAGATCAGTTGTTCATGCTTTCCAAACCCCGATTTCCTGAACAGCAAAATGGGGATAATAATTCCTACCCCACAGGGCGGAAAGGATTGTGAAAATTAAGTGAAATGGGAAGGCACCTATCAGATTGCCTGGTACACGGTGGATGCTAAATAAACATATGTTTCCTTTTGTCAAAAGTATAAATAAGTGTAAGTAGAACAGGCACTTACTTGTTTGCATTTTGATTACACTTACTCCAAAATAGCTTTCCCAGTGAAGCGTGAAGGGTCAATAGTAGTAATTCACACTTTAGTATGAAACTGCCTCTTCTCTCTTGTCATCTACAAAAATGCCAACATTCCAGAGAGGTCCTCCGGCCTGTTGTATTAGTTTCCTCAGTCTGTGCAACAAATTACCACAAACTGGGTGGCTTAAACAACAGAAATTTATTCTCTCACAGGAGGCCAGAAGTCTGAATCAGGATATCAGTGGGGTTGGTTTCCTCTGAAGCTCCAAAGAGGAATCTGTTCCCTGCCACTCTCCTAGTTTCTGGTGGTTGCCAGCAATCCTTAGTGTTGGTTGGCTGGTAGCTGCCTCCCTCCAGGCTGATTCCATTGTCACGTGGCCTTCTTGCCTGTGTGTATCAATATATCTTCTAGGGACACCAGTCAACCAGTCATTGGACTAGTGTTCACAGTTCTCCAGTGTGACCTCATCTTAATGTTATCAATTATATCTGCAATGACCCTATTGCCCCCCCAAAGCCACATCTTGAGGTTCTGGTAGACATGAATTTTGGGGGGTCACTATTCAACCCACTACATCTGTCATTGGTGGGAGAAGAAGGGACCAAAAACTAGAGTTACAGAAAGACAAAATGAAGTCCTCGGTAGTGCAGGCAAGCTTTGCTGATGTCATGATTTTTTCCAGAACCATTTTATTTTATTTTATCTTATTTTGTATTTTAATTTTATTAGATATATATACACACATATATGTGTGTGTGTGTGTGTGTGTGTATCTTATTTGTTTGTTTTTTTTTGTTGTTGTTATTGAGACAGAGCCCCAAGCTGTCACCCTGGGTAGAGTGCTGTGACATCACAGCTCACAGCAACTTCCAACCCCTGGGCTCAAGCGAGTCTCCTGCCTCTGCCTTCCAAGTAGCTGGGACTACAGGCACCTGCCACAATGCTGGCTATTTTTTGGTTGCAGCCATCATTATTGTTTGGCAGGCCTGGGCTGGAACCTGCCAGCTCAGGTGTAGGTGGCTGGAGCCTTAGCCACTTGAGCCACAGGCGCCAAGCCATATGTCTTTTCTTTTTTCTTTTTTCTTTTTTTTTTTGAGACAGAGTCTTAGTCACCCTGGGTAGAGTGCTTTGGCATCACAGCTCACAGCAACCTCAAACTCCTGGGCTCAAGTGATTCTCTTGCCTCAGCCTCCCAAGTAGCTGGGACTACAGGTGCCCACCACAATGCCTGGCTATGTTTTAGAGATGGGGTCTAGCTCTGGCTCAGGCTGGTCTTGAACTCCTGAGCTCAGGCAATCCACTTGCCTCAACCTTGCAGAGTGCTAGGGTTATAGGCATGAGCCACCGCACCAGCCTTCCTTCTCTCTTGTTCCTATGTCCCTACTCCCAGTCCCCACAACCATCACCTGAGGCCTTAAATACTTAAGAGCACCCTTAAAGATGGTTTTATTGGATGGTGCCTGTGGCTCAGTGAGTAGGGCGCCAGCCCCATATGCTGGAGGTGGCGGGTTCAAACCCAGCCCCAGCCAAAAACTGCAAAAAAAAAAAAAAGAAGAAAGAAAGAAAAAGAAAATAGTTTTATTGCTAGAAGCAAAGTCCACTCCGACCAGCTTAAGTAATGGACCATCCTCATAAACGCCTAGAACCCAGAAGCGGAGGCTCTGGGCATTTCTGAGGCAGAAATGAGCCACAGGGCTCCTGCCTAGCCCCACCTGTGTCATTCTTTGCTCTCTCTACACTGAAGATGCCTCTGTTTTCTATGATTCACAGCAAAGAAATCCTCCATTACCTCTAGGCACCCAAAAGACTGATACTGTTTCCCCATTCCAGGTGCCTGGGATGGAGATTCTGATTGGCCCAGCCCAGCCAATAGAGAGGCACCGTTTGGCTCAGGCTTTCACTCCACGTCCAATTAGCAGTGTAAATATAGCTCACTGTGTAAATATACCTAACGGGGGTGTAGGATATTTATGTAAGTATCTGCGTGGCACGCACTTACAGAGGATACTTTCTTGCATATGTTATTCTTCAGCTCCTGTCTTTTTCTACCAAACTCCATGGGTCTCGCCTTTGCTCAGAACCAGCAGCCTCAGTTTTCAGCCAGTTACCTAAAGCGAGTCCTCATGTGAACTCCCCAAAATGAGGATGCCAACTTTCTGTATATGTTTGTAGGCATGCATGTCCCTGCTCATCTATTTATCTGCAATGATATGCTACTTTGCTACTTCCATGGCAAACACTGGCCTGTTACAAAACAGTATGTGATCTGTATGTGATTATCCACAAGGCTGAACTAGAAGTCACTGTCGTGAGTTCTGAGACACCGGTATGTGGGGGCAACCAGCCCCCTCCTCATCACCCCTGGATGCGTGTGTCAGTGTTACACCTTCAACCAGTCAAGATGGGGGAGGAGCTGGTCGTGGCCCTGGGTGCCCTCACTTCCTGCACAGGCCACATTTGGGAATGGTGGCTGTGCTCCTGGTGGTTCTGGTAGTACTGAGTCACTGGAACATGGAGCCAATGGAAACCCAACAGCTACCCACTTGGTGGCATCAACAGTGACAGGTCAGCCCTGCAGAGGATTGGCTAGCCTTCATAATCTGTAAAGACCAAACTAACTCCATCTTGTTCCTCAGCCTTCATTTTGCAGCAGCATGCATACCGAAAGGGTTAAGTAACTCACTCCCTCCCCCGCCCCTCGTCCTTGTGTCTGCCCCGAGTGATAGCAGCTCCTTCCCAGACTAGCCAAGGACAAGTATTACTCAGTCCCCTAGACCTCTATCAGCTCACCCCACACCCCCTCCCTTTTTCCTTTCTGTATCCTTAAAAACCCCCTCCTTTTCCAGGCCACAGGCTTCTC
>CAUYRH010022439.1:0-21890 GCA_963574655.1 Perodicticus potto | reverse complement strand
CAAAACAAGAAACAGACTTGGTTTCAGACACATAAACAGTGTGCTGGAGTTAAAGCGTTACTGGTAACATTGTTACAGAAGAACACCAGCTTACTCCAGGGCACTTCAGTATTCCTGAGGAATAAACGTGATTTCTCTTTTTCTCCCACTGGGATGTTCTCAGGTGTAAGTCACTGCTACTGCTCCTGTAAAGCAAGGGCAGTCAGGTTAGAGCCGGGCAGACAGCATCTGGATACTCCTAACTGCTGTGTCTGGCCAAGCATGGCAGCTCATGCCTGTAATCCCACCGCTTTGAGTGGCAAAGGCAGGGGGATCACTTAGACCACGTGTTCAAGACCAGTCTAGGCAATGTAGTGAGATTCCATCTCTACAAAAATAAAAATTAAACAAAATAATCAGGTGTGGTGGCACACACTTGTAGTCCCAGCTATTTGGGAAGCTAAAGTAGGTGAATTACTTGAGCCCAGGAGTTCGAGGCTATGGTAGGCTGTGATTGCACACTGCATTCCAGCCTGGGTGACAGAGACAGACACAGTCTCAATAATAATAATAATAATAATAATAATAATAATAATAATAATAATAATGATAATTGCTGTGTCAGGTCAGATCCAAAGGACCAAAGGGGCCAAAATTCTTACCACACCATTTGCTTTAAAACTGTCCCACAAGAGGACTGTGTACACCCCACTCTGGTTGATAAGAGCGGCTCCCCTGATCTTGGAGAGAAAAGAGTGGGAAAGGAATAGAACAGAGCCAAACAACCACTACCTGGACAAGGCCCCTAAAGCCCATCTAAGGATCACAGGAGTGTGGGAAAGCATGGCTTGTACCTCAGCCTACAAATTACACTATCGTTGGCAAGTTTCTCAACCTCAGTAAGATTCTATTTCTCATCTGCTGTGAGGATTAGCAACACCTCTCACAAATCCATTAGAAGGTCTCAAGAGAAAAAGTATATAAAGATAAACGTATGATGGTCCACAGGGCATGTTAGGTACTCAACAAGCACTTAGCACAACATGACTACACTTCATAAACCTCAGTCGGGAGTTGGCTCTGTTTTTCAGAGACGGGCAGGATGACAACATTGAGGCACAGACTCAAGTTCAGATAAAGTTACAAGGCCATTTTGGAGCAGTATACACAAGCCAGTAAAAAAATGTAACAATATTTTCCACAGTTCCTCCCAGCTATTAAATACATAATATGCATAAAATCACCACTAAGCCATTTTCCCTAACAACCCAGTTTGGAACAATGGAAACATTTTAAACAATTAAGACCTGCAGCTCCTCTCCCTGCCCCTTTTTGTTCCCCACTCTTGGCTCCAGGGCCAAGAAGAGTGAGGAGTCCCAGCAGTGGAGAGGGGCTGCTGTGGCCTTTGGTGCCACACAGCTGCGCCCCTTCCTGCACTGTCCATCTGATGACCTCACTCTTGCTTTGGTGCAGATGGTTCATTAATATCGCCTCTCCCTGCTCCCGCTCTCCAGCACACGTGGGCTGGTGGCTAGGCAGCTGAAAGTGTGAGCAGGAGCTACAACAGAGGCTGTGGAGCTGTGGGAGGAGTCTGCTGCTTGAGATTTGGTGACTTTTTTTGTGTGTGTGACACAGTCTCACTCAATCACCCTGGGTAGAGTGCAGTGGCATCATAGCTCAGAGCAACCTCAAACTCTTGAGGCTCAAGAGATCCTCTTGCCTCAGCCTCCCGAGTAGCTGGGACTATAGGTGCCCCCCACAACATGTACTAGTTTTTCTATTTTTAGTAGAGATGGGGGTCTCACTCTTGCTCAGGCTGGTTGTGAACTCCTGAGCTCAAGCAACCCACCCACCTCAGCCTCCCAGAGTGCTATGATTACAGGTGTGAGCCACCAAGCCCAGGTGAGATTTGGTGACCCTTGTAGCTACAGCACTGGACTAGAAGAAGAACATGAGGTTGTACCACATTTTCCACTCTACTTGTTATTACGGTGGGACAATAGACAAGTCAATCTCTTTCTTGGCTAGCCTCAACTATAATAACCAGTGTTTCTATTTATATAGCACTTCACAGGTTAAAAACATCTTCATATTTGATTTTTTTTTTTTTTTTTGAGATAGGGTCTTATTAGGTTGCCCAGGCTGCTCTCAAACTCCTGAGCTCAAGCAATCCTCTAGCCTCAGCCTCCTGAGTAGCTGGGACTACAAGTGTGTGCCTGCCTCATTTTCACATTTAATCCTCACAATAACTCTAACGGTAGAAATTACTACCCTCATTTTATGGGTGGAAAATTGAAGCTCAGGAGTGAAATGACTTGTCTTCACCTAGGTCTCCGAGCTTCTGTGTTCTTTCCACTAGCCCCAGGGGCTACAGAGCTCAAAGATAACCCGAATAGTAGAAGATTCAATGCATGCAGGGAATGTGAAATTCTTCACTGAAGTCTACTAGAAGACTTATGCCTCAGTAACCCTGCCACCACCTGTATTTACTTCTAATAGGATAAACTATTTATTTCATTTATTCACCTTACCTTTACTTGAGTTCCTACTTTGTTTCAGACCCTGGGGATACAAAAATAAGTACCCCTTTCTGCCCCTGAATACCCTGAATACCCAGCCTCCAGTGATCTTTTCACTTAAACCCCAAAGTAACCAATCATCTAAATTCTAAAGTAAGGCAAAGGAGCTGGCACAGTGGCTCAGGCCTGTAATCCCGCCTCTCTGAGAAGCTGAGGTAGAAGGATAACTTGAGGCCTGGGCAACATAGCAAGACCTCCATCTCTACAAAAATAATTTTAGCCAGGCTTGGTGGCATGTGCCTCCAGTCCCAGCTATTAGGGAGGTTAAGGCAGGATCCCTTCGGCCCAGGAGTTCAAGGCTGCAGTAAGCTATAATGATGCCACTGTACTCAGACCTGGGCAAAGGAAAGAAGGAAGGAAGGGGAGAGGAAGGGGGCAGGAAGGGGGAGGAAGGAAGGGAAGGGTAAAGGAGAAGGGAAAGGGAAAGAAAAGGCCAAGGAAATGGTGGGTACTTATGAAACCTTCAGAAAGCATGCTGCCTTCTTCCCTTCTGAGGCATGGATAACAATTTTTCAGCTTTTTTACAGCATGAAAAATCTATCTGGGCCAGGTGTGGTGGCTCACGCCTCTAATCCTAGCACTCTGGGAGGCGAAGGTGGGTGGATAGCTTGAGCTCATGAGTTCGAGATCAGCCTGAGCAAAAGCAAGACCCTGTCTCTACTAAAAACAGAAAAACTGAGGCGAGGATTGCTTGAGCCCAAGTTAGAGGTTGCTGTGAGCTATGACACTACAGCACTCTACCCAGGTTGACAGCTTGAGACTGTCTCCAAAAAAAAAAAAATCTATCTGAAGACTAGGACTTCAGCAGAATCATGCAGGACTTTCAGTCAAAACTGCCTTCTTCAATTAAAAAGGAGGGTAATATGGCTGAGTCCCTCTAGTCTCAGGATTTAGTTTAAATATGTGTGAAATATTTACAGGACTCTGAGATCTTTGACTCAAAAAAAAAGAAAAGGTCTCACTATAACCCCCTCAGTAGAGTGCCATGGCGTCACACCTCTCAGCAACCTCCAGCTCTTGGGCTTAGGCAATTCTCATCTCAGCCTCCCAAGTAGCTGGGACTACAGGCACCCGCCACAATGCCCAGCTATTTTTCTATTGTAATTGTCATTGTTGTTTGGCAGGCCCAGGCTGAGTTCAAACCCGCCAGCTCCAGTGTATGTGGCTGGTGCCCTAACTACTGAGCTACAGATGCCAAGCCAGGACTCTTGAGATCTTAAATATAAAGTGCTACTTACAATTAACACAAATCCACTTTACCACTGATGATAAATTTTTCAGGCAAGTTCATTAATTCCAACCAACTAACACAGGTGTATATCTGAATGTACATGTGCGTATGAAAGCACAGGGGAGACTTTTAGCACAAAAGTAGTGTTGACATTCCTAAAGGCAGAAGAGCAATTAGGATCTCAGTGGTGCCACAAGGACACACACAGTTTATTCATTACATACACTCCTCCTTACAGGGCTCAGGAGAAACCTCTTTTTCTTCTAAAAGAAAGATAAATATAGGCTCGGTGCCCGTTGCTCAGTGGGTAGGGCGCCAGCCACATACACCAGGATTGGTGGCCTGGCCCGGGCCTGCTAAACAAGAGCCGGGCGTTGTGGCTGGCGCCTGTGGTCCCAGCTACTCCAGAGGCTGAGGTAAGAGAATCACTTAAGCACGAGAGTTTGAGGTTGCTGTGAGCTGTGATTCCATGGCACTCTACCGAGGGTGACATAGTGAAACTCTGTCTCAGAGAAAAACTAGCCAGGTGTTGTGGCAGGCACCTGTAGTCCCAGCTACTTGGGAGGCTGAGGCAAGAGAATCACTTAAGCCCAAGAGTTAGAGGTTGCTGTGAACTGTGACACCATCATACTCTAGAGTGACATAGTGCAACTCTGTCTCAAAAAAAAAGGGGGGGGCACCTGTGGCTCAAAGGAGTAGGGCACCTGCCTCATATACTGGAGGTGGTGGGTTCAAACCAGGTCCCAGCCCCAAAAAAACTGCAAAAAAAAAAAAGAGAGAAATATAAATTTTGTACATACTTTGACATATTTTCCATGTAGAAGATACGGAGCCTGGAAATCATGCTGACAGTTGGAGTAAGCCATTCCCAATCCCATGCCAGAACCAAAGGCCAACGGCCACATTTTTCCTAGAGATCAGAAAAAGAAAAATCCCACTAGAGAACCATTAAGAGATGACGAAGCCTCCCAATCCTTTTAAATGCATCTACTTATGTTCAATAAACATTCAATATACATCATACTGATAACTATAATAAATCATACATGTTTGTCAAAGTTTCATCAATGGCCAAAGGGAGTGGGGGTATTAATAGTAAACTTATCAATTTAGAAAATATTAAGTACCTATGCTGCTTGGTTCAAGAAAAATAAGGGGTACCATAAATACATCACAGTAGACACAGTTGAATCCTTTAACTTCAATATGAGTTCTAATCATCTGTTCAGCATAAATAATTTTTTAACCATATCAGAAATAATACCTTTCAGCAAGGTGCTTGAATTCTAAAAATACTTAAGAATTTCACCAATATTTATACATCCTTTGATCATAGTAAGCCAATCTGTAAATAATTACTTCGTATCAGCACTATTTTTTTTTTTTTGGAGACATAGTCTTACTATGTCACCCTTGGTAGAGTGCTGTGGCATCACAGCTCACAGCAACCTCAAACTTTTGGGCTTAAGCGATTCTCTTGCCTCAGCCTCCCAAGTAGCTGGGACTACAGGAACCTGCCACAACGCTATTTTGTTGTTGTTCTTGTTGTTTGTTTAGCAGGCTCAGGCTGGGTTCGAACCCACCAGCCCTTGTGTATGTGGCCAGCACCCTAACTGCTTAGCTACAGGTGCTGAGCCAGCACTGTATTAATTATAATTCTTAGTTATATTTTGTGTCACTTTTTCGTGGAAAGAGGTCAAAGTGATCCCTCTGACTTCTATTCAATATCCAAACTTCAGATGCTCTTCCACACAATGAAAGGAATATTGCCTGCCCTATGCTTAGGAGAACTTTTGGCCAAGAAACATGTGTATTTCTGTTCTACTTGTTTTCATTACCAGCAGGACTTTTGTTTTCAAGTTCTTCTAGAAAAAAGACTGTAATTAGTTAGAAATTTCAGCATGTAGATTTAGCCAAATTGCTCACTGGCACCAAGTACCGGCTTTTGAAATGATATCATGGTTAAGATAACAGACACCCTGACTCAATCAATGCCCAGGGGGAATGATAGAGGTGCCCAACCCATTTTGAACTCTTCTTGCAAAATCCACATTCTCTGGCCTACCTAACCCCACAAATGGATAGGCTGGCAGCCACCTACATGTGTCTTCTGGAAATGTCCTTGCTATATGTATGTAAACACTATGATATTGTGTTGAAAAAGCAAAAGTCACACTTACTTTTAAAGAAGGTAAGTGAGAAAACAATTCCTAATCCCAAACCAGTACCTACAAAGAGGAAGAACAAACATGTTAGATAACATTAACATTTCCCAAAAATGAACATCATAAAGCAGATTACTTTTTTCCTAATTAGGTCTACAGTTAATTTTCTCACTTTTAACCTTCCTTCTTATTGTCAGAGGCTTTATAGATGCCTTTAGTCCTCTGCCTGCAGAGGTTAATAAAATAAAATAAAAGCTTTATTCCCATTCTGTCCAGAAAGGTTGTAGGGTGGTTGGGGGTGGGGGTGCAGGGGAACAAGCCAAGAGACTGTTCTAGAGTAGATCTTCTCTGAATCCTGGGCTCTCCTACCCATCTCACACAGGGTACTACAGCCAAAACATCAGATAAATAATGCAACTCGAAGCTCCCCCTTGTCACATCAGCACTTTAAGTGACAGCTACTTTTTCAGGAAGACGAAAATGAGTGACCCAAAGTAATTCCTATGGGCTGCACCAGTACACAAGCCAGTGTCCAGAGAGGAAAGAGACATCCCTCACAAACCCCAAATGTGGAGATTAATCCTCTTTTTACTCATCAAGCATTTTTAACCATAATCTTTTGAAATAAAAGACAAACACAAGCCTTTGTTAGTGGTCTGGTAGAAAAAATATTTAAATACTTAATTTTAAATTAAACTTTACAGGAAATCTAAGCTTAAAAAAAAAGTTCTATTAAAAAGAAAAAAAAGCTGGCTTGGCTCCTGTGGCGGAGCTAAGGCGCCAGCCATGTACACCTGAGCTGGCGGGTTCAAATCTAGCCCGGGCCTGCCAAACAATGACGGCGCAACCAAAAAATGGCCGGGCATTGTGGTAGGCGCCTGTAGTCCCAGCTACTTGGGAGGTGGAGGCAAGAGACTCGCTTGAGCCCAGGAATTGGAGGTTGCTGTGAGCTGTGATGCCACGGCACTCTATCCAGGGTGACAGCTTGAGGCTCTGTCTCAAAAAAAAAAAAGCTGGGCACAGTAGCTCATGCCTATAATCTTTGGGAAGCCTAGACGAGTTCATTGCTGGAGGTCAGGAATTCAAGACCAGTGTGAGAAAGAGCAAGACCGTGTCTCTAAAAACTGGCCAGGGACTTGTGGGCACCTATAGTACCAGCTACTTAGGAGGCTGAGACAAGAGGATTACTTGAGTCAAGGAGTTGAAGGTTGCTGTGAGCTATAACACCAGAGCACTCTACCCAAAGTGACAAAGTGAGACTCTGTCTCAAAGAAAAAAAAAAAAAAAAAGAACCATACTCACAAACTCAAAACCTCATTCTGGTCCCACCTAAATCTACATATCACCTGCACTATTATTTACTTCTTTAAAAAAAAAATCAATGCGTGTGGTGGCACCCATAGCTCAGTGGGTAGAGCGCTGGCCACATACACTGAGGCTGGTGGGTTCGAACCTGACCCGGGCCAGCTAAAACAACAATGACACCTGCAACATAAAAAAACAGCCAGTGTGGCGGGTGCCTGTAGTCCCAGCTACTTGGGAGGCTAAGGCAAGAGAATCACTTGAGCTCAAAAGTTTGAGGTTGCTGTGAGCTGTGATGCCATGGCACTCTACCCAGGGCAACAACAACAACAACAACAACAACAAAATCAATGCATGTATTTAATAAATTTAGCCTCAAGTAATAATATTGGTGTAATCATAGATTTGAGTGCTATACTTTTTATCTCAAAGTATGAGGTCAGACAATTAAGTTTGCAAACTCATCCTAGAAAAAGTGCTACACACCTCATTGCTGAATATCACTATGGTCACCTCTAAAGTACTCCCCTTGAGAAGCTGTGCACCAAAGCCAGCACCTAGTCTACCCTTCAAAGCAATTTTGGAACTCTTTTTCTGGAATGACCAATCATCAAAGCTGTCACTTTATGGCACACTAAAACATGCCACAATAGTAGAAGACACCACCACGTGTTGACACAAACACAGCTGTGAGACACTGACATACCAAGGTTATGAAACCTGAGTTGTTTGCCAACATAAATGCACAGTCATAAAGTTTTCAAACTTGATTGTCAGACCTTCGTTTGGCAACAGCTCGCATGGTCATTCCAGAATTGCTTTGCAGGGTGGATTAGACATTGGCATCAATGCATAGCGTCTTCCTAAAGGGAGTACTTTGAAGATGACTGTACTGATACTCAGCAATGAGGGATGAAGCACTTTTACTTAGGATAAGTTTGAGAACTTATAAGACCTTGTATAATAAAAATATTTGTTTTGGGCTGGCACCTGTGGCTCAGAGGGTAAGGCACCAGCCCCATATACAAAGGGTGGCAGGTTCGAACCCAGACCCAGCCAAATTACAGCAAAAAAATAGCCGGGTGTTGTGGCAGGTGCCTATAGTCCCAGCTACTTGGGAGGCTGAAGCAACAGAATAACCTAAGCCCAGGAGTTGGAGGTTGCTATAAGCTGTGACGTCACAGCACTCTGCTGAGGGCAATAAAGTCTCTAAAAAAAATAAATAAATAAAATAAAAGTATCTGTCTTGCCTCAGCGCCTGTGGCTCAACGGGCTAAGGCGCCAGCCACGTATACCTGAGCTGGCGGGTTCGAATCCAGCCCCAGCCCTCCAAACAACAATGATGGCTGCAACCAAAAAATGGCCGGGCATTATGGCGGGTGCCTGTCGTCCCAGCTACTTGAGAGGCGGAGGCGAGAGACTCGCTTGAGCCCAGGAATTGGAGGTTGCTGTGAGCTGTGATGTCACAGCCCTCTATCCAGGGTGACAGCTTCAGGCTCTGTCTCAAATAAATAAATAAATAAATAAATAATATTTGTCTTAAGTACAACCTTAAAAAAAAAAGTCACCACATATACTGTAGTGATACATGTCTCATACTTTGAGATAGACTTTCTTCTCCACTATCAAAAAAATTAGCAATTCATGCCAAGGAAGAGAGCTAAAATCTGATTTTTTAAAATAATTTTTCAGACTTGATGGACAATGATTTTCAAAGATCTTTCTAAGTATTCTGATGTTCTTTACTGAGTGTTGTTCCATGGTCCAACAGAGCCCCTGACCACCCTTTTTATAAGTAAGCACCACATAAAAGTCCCAATTCTTTTTTGTGTGTGTGTCATTTCCTTCTCTCTCTTTTTTTTTTTTTAATTTATTGTTGGAGATTCATTGAGGGTTGAAGAACAAGAAACTGGGTTGCACTGATTGCATTTGTTAGGTAAAGACCCTCTTACAAAAGTCCCAATTCCTACTTGCCTTAATAGTTCTCAAATTTGTGCTATTGAAATTCCAAGAGTTTCTTCTCTGTCTAACCATGATTTCAGCTTAGTGCAGTGTAAAAACTCAAAGTCTCCGCAGTCAATCACCCTGACCTTTCTGCACTGAAAGCAAAAAGCTTCCTCAAGAGCAAGCTAATCTACTTCTTTTCTGATCCCAGAATTATTTTTGCACCTATGCACAGTCCAGCTGATATCACTTAGCCTGAAGAAAGTGTGTATGCTATTTACACAGAATGACTTCTGATCATTCTCTTCTACCATATATGTATGCCCATGATGTGTTTCATATATTTATATATGTATGATTCTATCCTACGCAAATACATTTTTTAATTAAAAATCATTACTTTGGGCTCGGCGCCTGTGGCTCAAGCGGCTAAGGCGCAGGCCACATACACCTGAGCTGGCAGGTTCGAATCCAGCCTGGGCCCACCAAGCAACAATGAGGGCTACAACCAAAAAATAGCCAGGCATTGTGGTGGGCTCCTGTGATCCCAGCTACTTGGGAGGCAGAGGCAGGAGACTCGCTTGAGCCCAGGAGTCCAAGGGTGAAGCTTGAGGCTCTGTCTCAAAAAAAAAAAAAAAAAATCATTACTTTGCTCTATCAATAGACCCCTTTGTTAGCTACTGTTCTGGTGGCCAGCTTTAAAATGTAATATCTGAAAATCATTTATGTCACCCTAATTTCCAAACCATTCAATAAAATGGAAGAAAACTCATCAGTTTCCGAACTGTAATCAAGGTTCAAGGAGTTGACATGATGAAAAGGAAAAGGAACATTTGAGTATTATCCATGAGTACCCCCAATATTCTCTTTTTCCCCCTAAACATTCTCTTAAACCAAACAACCCATTTTCCAGATGCAGAAAATACCTGGCCCTAGGACACTCTGTTTAGTTAGTTATAGAGCAGATACCTAGGCTCAAGTCTGCCAGACTCCAATGCCACTAAACCCACTATGTCCAGACGCTGGATTCCCCTAAAGTTTCAGCCCCTAAATCACTACCTTCTGAGGGAAACTGAAGTGTCAAGATTTCTACTGCCTGTGAACATACAGTCCAAAAACGAACTATGCTCCCCAAGCAACAGCCAGAACACTAGGCAACGAGGGTAGTAGAAGACTATGCAACGCCCTAAAGGCTTATTAGGATTCATTTCCAGACTAATCCTACCACACATGTCACAGGCACAGGAAGTCTACCTTGTAGGTGTGATTCAAGAACTTCAGATAAATGGAAGCCAATGATATTGATACTCTTTGGCAGGAATCTGCTGTTGCTTGCTTTATAAAATGGCACAGCTTTCAATTTCAAGGCAATTGCCTTACCCCTTGCAGCTGGAAGATGAGTAAGACAGCAAATTGGTACGAGAAAATGAGGTAAAGGACTTGGGCTGGCTTACAGATTCCAAACCAGGCAGCGGATGGGGAGGTAGGCCAGTAAAAACATAATGGCTTACAATCAGAGCTTTTGCTCTTCTCCATCTGGAGGCAATTTTTTGGCAAAGAAATCAAAAGCCCAAAAGGAAAATATTTCAGCATTTTTCTTGCCCTCTGACTCCATGCCTGTCTCTTCTATTTTTCCCCAAGGAAAGAAAGCTCTCTGATACTCAACTTTTCCTAGTAGTAGACCAAGAATGATGTTAAGTCCACTGCTACCAGGATCGCTCCATCAAAAAGATGAGAAATGCCTTAACATCAATCAACATGGAGCAAAAAATCTTCAATCTCTAGAATTTAGATACATGCCCAACCATCCGGTTTTGCTCCTATTACAAACCTTTTTCTGAAGGTATAAATAAGAGATCAAAATCACAGTTCAGACCAGGGGAAATAGTTATCAACAAAGTGTTCAGTGGTCTCATTTAAACTGGGCCACTGTATCTTCAATTCTCAAGGGTGATTTTTTCTTCGTTTCAATATTTTTAAGACACAAAGTAACAAAGACTAGTTTCTTCAGAAAAAAATAATTCAGAAAATGACTGTTAGCTGTAATGCTTTACTTAAAGTTAGCTATCTCAGTTATTTAAGATGAACAATGGTGGAACTGCTGATGAGTTTTACAGATTCAAGTTCTCACTTGCTGGATTCTCTTTTAAAAAGGCAACATGTTGCTTCAAAGAAAGTCCCACCTGATCAGGCAGGGGACATGGACTCTGCAGCTGTTTCCACTAAAGATTGGCACCTCTAGGCCAGGTTTAAACTGCATAACAATAAAACATGAAAGGTTTGTCTTACAATAAAAACAAACCAACATGGAAAAGAGAAGAGTTTTCTCTGCCTTTGGCCACTTTTTGTTGTTGTTGCATGACAAGCTCTTTTGGAGGAAAAAAGGCAAAGGAAAAGTACAAAGCATTTTTCACCTTCCCTGGAAGCAAATATTTAACTAAGAATACAGTTTATATAACTTTGCTTCCCCCAGCTTAAGCCCATTCTCAAAAGTCCATGCTCTCTGAAATGACAAATAGCTCTAAAGTAAAGAAAAGCCTGATTATAGGTACACATCTTCCTTGTGGCAAAGTCCAGTTATGGGAGGAGGGGACAGAAAAAAACACAACAGAGAAGCCTTATGGAATTTACATTAGGCACAGAGCCCATGGTCTGAAACCATTTCTTCTTTTGGAGAGGAAAATGAATTGGCACATATTCTTTCAAAAAGAAATTACTCCAAATCAATCTAACCGTGCAATTTAAAGCATGCTTAGTGCCCAAAAAGACACCATAAAACTGGCTAGTAGACAAACACACATTTCAGTAAAGAGCAATTCCTTAACAGTTCATCTGATACTATTTCAATAACAATAAAAAACTCCAGAGAACTCTGTTCCCACTAACTATGTATACAATATTGCCCTATCTTATGCCTAAGTGGATCTTATAACAAACTTAAAAGGATAACAACCAACAGAGGTACACTAGTATACACCTTAAGCCACATTTTTAGTAAGAAGGAGCAGGGGGAATACATGTTGATGTCCTTTACAGTTACAGACAATTTCTAGTTGCTAGATACAACTTTATTTTTCACTTAGAAAAATCTTTGCTCTCACCATGCCACAGGTCATAAAGCTTTACTTCACCATAAATAATTAGAAACAAACATAATCACAGGAATTAACAAGTACGCTATATATAATCTTATTGCAGTCTTAGGGTAGGTATGTATTTTGGATGTAAGACCCTAAACGGAACAAGTTGGCATGATATGTGGTCCTGCAGAATCAACCTGCAAAAATTGCAACTGCTAGTGAACTTTCAACGAAAGAACAACTCAATGGAAAGGAACAGAAAAAAATATATATGTAAAATTCACGTTGGAATATTTCTATAAAAAATCATATCAATAATTTATTACACATATATAGTATATGAGAATTAAGATCTCACTCCAGGGGGTGGCGCCTGTGGCTCAGCGAGTAGGACACTGGCCCCATATACGGAGGGTGGTGGGTTCAAACCTGCCCCGGAGGAACTGCAAAACAAAAAATACCCGGGCCTTGAGGCTAGCACCTGTAGTCCCAGCTACTTGGGAGGCTGAGGCAAGAGAATCGCTTAAGCCCAAGAGTTGGAGGTTGCTGTGAGCTATGTGACACCAGGGTACTCTGCTGAGGGAGATAAAGTGAAACTCTGTTTCTACAAAAAAAAGAAAAAAAGATCTCACTCCAGCCTGTCTTTAACAACGAGTTTTTCATTTAAGAATGTAAACAAGGGGGCGGCACCTGTGGCTCAGCGAGTAGGGCGCCGACCCCATATACTAAGGGTGGCGGGTTCAAACCTGGCCCCAGCGGAACTGCATCAAAAAATAGCCGGGTGTTGTGGTGGGTGCCTGTGGTCCCAGCTACTCGGGAGGCTAAGGCAGGAGAATCGCCTAAGCCCAGGAGTTGGAGGTTGCTGTGAGCTGTGACTCTCCATGGCACTCTACCAAGGGTGATAAAGTGAGACTCTGTCTCTGAAACAAAAAAAAAAATGTAAACAAGGGGGCAGTGCCTGCGGCTCAAGGAGTAGGGTGTCGGCCCCATATACTGGAGGTGATGGGTTCAAACCTGGCCCTGGCCAAAAACTGCAAAAAAAGAAAAAAAGGAATGTAAACAAGGCTCCTATATTCATAAGCCTAAAGTATAGTTAATAGTAATAAATTTTAATCTATAACTAAAAATTAGTTAACATTGCAAAGCAACTCCCCTTAACTTTGTGTAACTCATATCAAGATGTACAAACTTATATCAAGACGCAAAAACTTAAGTGCCATACTCAATTGGTAGTTTACAAATATGAGAAACTACAAGAGTTACCAGTCTTTAAGTCTTTTAAAATCCTCGAAGCCTGGGTGGTGCCTGTGGCTCAGTGAATAGGGTGCTGGCCCCAAATGCTGAGGGTGGCGAGTTCAAACCCAGTCCTGGCCAAACTGCAACAACAAAAAAATTTAAAAACAAATCCTAGAAGCCTGTGCCAAACAACTCTTCATTCATACATGTCTGAAAGGATACAACTTCCAAAAAAATGAGGGATGCACTTTACTGCTAAGCAGAGTGACAAAAGCACTGATTGTTACAGCAAGACAGGCCTGGTCTAGCTGACTCTCTGACCCAAGGTCAATTACTCAACCTATCCATCTGTAGTTTGCTGTATTAGGAAAACAGAAAGTCTCTAGTAGTGTCTGACATACAGTTCAATAAGTGGCAGTACGTTCTGCCACCTCCCTGATAAAACTCAAAGATGTAAAAAGTGTAATGCAATAGTTAATTTTTCACTAAAATACAACCCATTGGCTTGTGTAGATCACACTGTGGGTGAACCAAAGCTGAGAATCAGAACCTGTTTTTTCCTACTCTTTGCATAGCTGACTCTTATTTCATTGGCATTAGTGATTACAGTAGAACTTCCACAGTTCATCACCTCCCTACAGTGACCACTGCCTTCAGTTGATCTAATTTTCAGAGACCAGACATGCACCACATGTACATATCAGTAAAGAAGGCCTAGTTTATTTTCTTTCTTTTTTTTTTATTTTTTTGAGACAGAGTCTCACTATGTCACCTTTGGTAGAGTGCCATGGCATCACAACTCACAGCAACCTCCAACTCTTGGGCTCAAGGGATTCTCTTGCCTCAGCCTCCCAAGTAGCTGGGACTACAGGCGCCCGCCACAAATCGCAGCTATTTTTTTGGTTGCAGCTGTCGTTGTTTAGCAGGCCCAGGCTGGGCTTGAACCTGCCAGCTTCGGTGTATGTGGCTGAACATACGGGCACTGAGCCAAAGGCCTAGTTTCTTATGGTGACCACCTCTGTATGTTGACCAATTTGTTACAGTCCCTTGAGTGGTCAGCTCACAGAGGTTCTACTGTATATATATGAATACAATAGGATTCAGTCTTATTTTTTTAAATAGAGAATTCCTTCAGATTTATTGCTGAACTAGACCATTTTGCTTTAAAACTTAAGATTTTCCTAGAGGTGTCTTGTGTTTAATAAAGCTATCTTTATGCCTTGAGCATAGATTAATGTTGAATTGACCTATTTATAATGGGCATGCTTTCCTGTTCAATCATGTTTTTGAGGGGTTTTTTTTTTGCAGTTTTTGGCGGGGGCCGGGTTTGAACCCGCCACCTCCGGTATATGGGGCCGGCGCCTTACTCCTTTGAGCCACAGGCGCCGCCTTCAATCATGTTTTTATCAACACTATTACAACCATCGAATGCATGTGTAATGACAGAACCAACAAAAATGTGCTTTTATAGAAAAGTACTCTTGGGACTGAGTTTAGTGAAAATTACATTTCCAAGACACATTCCTGATTTATGAAAGATGCTCAGGGCCCAATTAATGAGAAAAAGAAATAGTTTTAAATCAGCCTCAAATTGTGTTACTTAATCCTTTGAGGCAAAGAGAGATTGTCCCAAGTGTCCATATGGAAATGCCAAGTCATTTGAATTAACCAAGAAACTATGCCAGACTAAAGACTCAGAGATGGTAAATTTAGTCTGGGTTAACCAGCTTCCCCAAAGCTAGTATTTCTGCGGGGGTATATAGAAAACAGACAAGGAAGGTGGCTATTTTACAAGACCTTAACCTTCCTCTGGCTATCCGGACCAGACAGAGACTGGAACATCTGTAGGAATTTCTCGGGTAGACATCAATTACCAGGATTCTGATAAGAACAAGCAAACCAGTCAGCAGAAAGGAGTAAAGATATGGAAAGTAAATGTGGAAGTCATTACTGGTGTGTTCTGCATCAAAAAAAGCCAAACTCAAAAAAGGGTCCTTTTAAATGAGTGCGTATAGCACATGGTTCAACTTTCAGAATTCTGACAGCCATACAACTTTCAAGAATGCATAAAACAAGAAACATGATTGTATACATTTTGCTGAAATGTAACTCATTTGCATGTGCGTATAGTATGTAGAAAAATGAGCAGCTCTGAAGATTATTAAAAGCAGACTGGGAAAAAATATATGAAATTATTAAGTTTAGATAAACAATCAAAGGCTCACAATACATTTATGGGTGATCCTTTGGAGGCACTAACATTTATAGTGCCAAGCACTGTGCTACTTTCCATTTTTTATAATCCCATCTTACAGAAGAAGAAACCATTTAGGGGGGTAAGTAACTTACTCAAGTACACACAACTAAAAAAGTGGAATTCAAACCCACGCTGACTAACTCTAAAGTCCGGGCTCTTTCCTGCACAAAGGGATAAACCTCAGGGAGAGGTAGCGCAGCAGCAGGGTGACTAGTCTATTGTAGCATAAAACAACAAAGTATTTTTCTTAACACTATCCATGGATAACTTACAACTATGCTACTCTTCAGTCCCTCAAGGAAACAACAGAAACCACAGATGTTTGACTTATCAGGAGTGGTAACAAAAACCTGAAATTACTTAGAATCAATGACAAATAGTCAACACATCAAGCCAGGAAATATTTTCCCTCTGTGCATTAGCTAAGATAAAATGAATCCAAATGGGCTGAGGCCTACACCCTGTTCAAAAGGGTATTTTCTAGACAGTCCCTTTTCTCCTCTATCTCCACTTCCTCTAGCTCATCTCTACCAGTAACCAGATTCACATCTTTGTGAAAGCAAATGTTAAGAATCAGAGATTAATACAACATTACAGCTATTGTACTGTTACCCATTCTTATAATTCAAATAAAAAATTCAATGGAGAAACAGCACCAATAATTTCTTTCCCTTACATACATTCATTTGAATCTCGATTTCTTTTTTTTAACAAGTTTTTTTTTGGCCAGGGCTGGGTTTGAACCCGCTACCTCCAGCATATGGGGTCGGCACTCTACCCCTTTGAGCCACAGGCGCCGCCCACATTCATTTGATCAACATTTATTATGTAGAAGGCACTGGGGGAAATTTTATCAGTTAACTATAGAGTACTTATTATTTGAAAAATATAAGTGTTGTACTATGGTTATAGTTTAGTTAGGAGGTTACCCAGACTAAGGGGTTAAAAATGATTGTGAATACTGTTAGGTTATTTACTAGTTGTGTGTCTCAGCCCTCGGGCAAATTATATAACTTCTCTAGGTGTCAGTTTCTGCTTCGGGAAAAGAGGAATACTAATAGTGCCTATCCCTGACAGGAAAGAGAAGATGAAAGGACAAAGAATGCGTAAAACACTTGGAAGTACGGTGACTTGCACACAGTAACTGTGATTTATCCTTTTCATCCACAAAAAGCAAATAAAGTCCAAATATTTACTCAGCACTGAAGGTCAAGAGTATTAGGTTCAACAAGGGACAAATACAAATAAGACAGTCTCTTCTCTGGGGACCCTATGATCAAAAAAGGGATAAGAAGTCAGGAACACAGAAAACTGACCAAAAGCAGACCCTCAATGTGAAGAGAGGGGACAGTGTTCTCCAGGTCCAGAGAAAGAGGGCAGGAACACATTTGGCTGCAAAGACTTTTTAAAGTCTTTAAGAAGGTAGTGTTTGAGTTGTCTTAGAGGAAATAAGTGTAGACTTTTAACAGCCAAAGTTTAGGGGGACAGGAATGCATTTCATCCATTTGTAGCAAAGTAGGACTGTGCAGAGAAAAGAGGAGTTGGCCCTGTCTGGTGGGAATGTGAGGGCCATCCAGGAAGATAACAGGAGATAAGGCTAGAAGAAATCTTGGGCCATTCTGCAGAAGGCACCAGAAGCTGAGCCAAGGAGTCTCACAGCACTTCATTCCATAGACAGTGGGCTTCTCTGAAGAGTATTTAGAAAGGAATAATGTAATCAAAGCCATGCTTTCAGAAGATTCATCTGACTAAGACGCACAGGAGTGCCTGGAATAGAAGAGACATTGTGCTGGCTGAATTTGCAAGACTTAGCAACTGATTAAGTGTATCTATGTGTATCTGGGTTGGGGGTGAGCAGTGGGAAAAGGCTGAGAACGTCTACCTAGATAACTATAAAATACTGGTGCTATTTGTAACACACATCGTATAACCTCTTAGTGCCAAATTCCCTTAATCAATCTAAAACATAACTCTATTTATAAAAACATCTACATTGTTTTCTGGAAACCCATGTAACAGTGAATAAAGGGAAGAGTGTTCACGAAGCACAATTCTCCAAGATTAAATTTTCTCATCTAATCTTCACAGTAAACTCCTTTTATGATTCCTCATTGTATAGATGAAGAAACTGAGGCACAAAAGTTTAAATAATTTACCTCAGGTCACCTGAGCCTTCCTCGCCATGTGGGGCCCTCCTCTCAGATATGTGAAGTTATAATAATAATTTTAGACTCACCAAAGAAAACGAAACACTTTCCCATATCCATTCTGGTCAATACTATGTGTGGACATTTCCTTGATCACACAAACTGAGTGCCAGGTACTGTGCAAAGCCCTGGAGAATACGACATTGCTGCACTAAGGCCAGACGTGGTGGCTCATGCATGTAATCCTGGCACTCTGGGAGGCTGAGGCCGGTGGACAGATTGAGCTTCAAGTCGGAGACTAGCCTGAGCAAGAGAAAGACCCCAACCCTAAAAAATAGCTGGGCACTGTGGCTGGCGCCTGTGGTCACAGCTGCTTGGGGGGCTAAGGCAAGGGATCACTTAAGACCAAGAGTTTGAGGATGCTGTGAGCTATGATGCCACAGCACTCTATCCAGGGCGACAGAGTGAGACTTTGCCTCAAAAAGAAACAAACAAAACACTGCCACACTAAGTTCACTGTCCAGCGCTGGAGTCAACTAATACTCAGAAACACAAAGTACAACGTGCAATGACAGAAACCGCATGTAGCAGAAGCAAGGAAGAGAAGACCCAAATCATCCTGAGGGCTAGAGAAGAAAGCGGGTGACAAGACGGCAAGAGAAATGGGCTCCAAGGAGCTCTCTGTTGCCTAATTACCGAGTGTGAGGTAGGAGAAAGCAAGACAACCTTTTATGCCATTGGTGCTAAAGGTCAAGGCTTTTATCCTGAAAGCAATTGGGAAGCACTAAAGAGAATTAAATAGAGCAGCAATATATCAGATGTGTACTTCACACAGTGAGGACGGATCTGAAGTAGCCTCCATGGAAGATGAAGACACTAGGCTGGGTGCACAGGTACATGCCTATAGTCCTAGCAATCTGGGAGGCCAAGGCAGGAAAACTGCTTGAACCCAGGAGTTTAAGGTTGCTATGATTACACCACTGCACTCTAGCTTGAGGCAACAGATTGAAACTCTGTCTCAATAAATAAATAAATAAATAAATAGGCGGCGCCTGCAGCTCAGTGAGTAGGGAGCTGGCCACATACAAGGAGGCTGGCGGGTTCAAACCCAGCCCCGGCCTGCTCAACAACAATGACAACTGCAACAAAGAATAGCTGGGCATTGTGGCAGGAGCCTGTGGTCCCAGCTGCTCGGGAGGCTGAGACAAGAGAACTGCTTGGGCCTAAGAATTTGAGGTTGCTGTGAGTTGTGATGCCATGGCACTCCACTGAAGGCGACATAGTAAGAGATTATCTCAAAAAAATAAATAAATAAAATAAATAAATGCCCCCTCAACCCCCCAAGATGAAGACACCAGTTAGAAGGAAGTCATTGCAGCAGCCCAGGTAGGGGACGGTAAGATCCAGACTTTCAGCACTCTCTTCTCTCATCATCTGACTGAAAATGTCACTTTACATACCCTCTACCTTTCCTGTACTTCATGCTAGGCAGAAGTGAAAGAGAAGGTACAAAGGTAGGCAGTGTGGGCAATGTGGGTAAAAGCAAGGCTTTGACCAGAACTAAGAACTTCTGAGGAGGGGACGTGACCAATTGTAATGACAATTCATTGATAAGCAATCCATTGGTAAGGGTATAGTTGAAAGCCTCATGAACAAAGATAAACAAAGACAGAAAAAGGGATCAAACACTTTTAAAGTATACCAACATTTCTGCATTAAAATATATCGTTGGTGCAAATGATGAATATCCCCAGTCAGCATTTGCAAAGGTGCTAGAATGACTTGCCTGGGTCTCCGAGCCTTCTGTGAACAAACACTTCTCTGCAACTCAAATCTGGCTCTACTAAGGTGCAGAGGACCATAAGGCTAGGAAATAGCACCCAGCTGACTTTATATTGCAGTGATATTCCACACTTGTTCTGTGGAACAAAGGCTTGACTACTCTACCAAGCCCCATGATAAACTTCTCCAAATTACTGGACTTGCATATATTATGAAAGCAAGAATTTAGTTTTCATAAACTGAGTGAAGAAAAAAAGTATTCTAAAATAAAAGCTATGAGGTAAAATAAATGTCAAGTTGCCACTGGAATATGGAGAAAAATAAGTTATGATTTTTCAATGGTCACAGTCAATCTTTTCTGAGAATACATAAGATCAATAGCATTTACTCTAATGTCAAGAAAAAAATACATGATAGGAGCAGTAATATACTTTTGCTTCCAATCAGAATGAGATATTTATGAGCTCATAAGCTCATGGTTTGTCACATACAGTACTATGTTAAAAGGGTATTAAAAAATTCCTATAAATAATGGATTTCAATTTAGTTGTCTAAAATAATGCCAAGAAACTAGCAGCTTCCTCAGGACTACCTTCCTAACAAAAAAGTGAATTATGTTGGTTAAGTTGTTTGAGTCAGTTAATCATTTAAAAATCTATCAAACAGGAATTTTGAATGGTTTATACATGCAGGTTCTGACAAACAATCAGAAACATTTGTTCTAACTTGTAAACATTTGTCAAAGTACGGTAAGCCTACAAATCTGTCAACAATTATGTCAGACCATTACAATAGTTATAAATTATCCTAAGCAGCCTTATGGGTTAGGTTGGATAAAGAAAGTTGAAGTAAAAGTACTGGATTTGACTCCTCCTAAGTGCACTGTTTTTTTGTTTTGTTTTGTTTTTTGAGACAGAGCCTCAAGCTGTCACCCTGGATGGAGTGCTGTGGCATCACAGCTCACAGCAACCCCAATTCCTGCGCTCAAGCAAGTCTCTTGCCTCTGTCTCCCAAGTAGCTGGGACTGCAGGCGCCCGCCAAAACGCCCGGCCATTTTTTGGTTGCAGCCGTCATTGATGTTTGGCGGGCCCGGGCTGGATTTGAACCCGCCAGCTCAGGTGTAAGTGGTTGGCGCCTTAGCCAGCTGAGCCACAGGCGCCGAGCCGGTTTTAAATAACTTTTTGAGGTATAATTTATATATTATAAGATAAAGTGCATCCATTTAAATGTGCAATTCAATGAGTTTTGACAAATGTACTTACCTGTGAAATCACCACCAAAATCAAGACAGAATACTATGGCCAGACACAGTGGCTCACACGTGTAATCCTAGCCCTCTGGGGGGGCCAAGTTGGGAAGACTGCTTGAGCTTAGGAGTTTGAGAACACCCTAAGCAAGCTGGTGACCCCCTCATTACTAAAAATAGAAAAATTAACCAGCAGGTGTGACGGGCACCTGTAGTCCCAGCTACTTGGGAGGCTCAGGCAGAAGTATTGCTTAAACCCAGGAGTTTGAGGTGAGCTAAGCTGAGGCCATGGTACTCCAGCCTGAGCAATAGCGTGAGATTTTGTCTCAAAAAAAAAAAAAGAAAGAATATTGCTATCAACCAGAAAGTTCTCTTATGCCTTGTGCAGTCCATTCTTCCCTCCATCCTTTGCCCCCAGCATCCACTACCCACTGTCATTACATGAGGTGAGACAATTAAGTTCATGAACTCATACCAATGGAATCATACACTTATGTACTCTTTTGGTTTGGGGTTTTTTTTGTTTTGTTTTTTGAGACAGTCTCACTATGTCACCCTTCGTAGAGTGCTATGGCGTCACAGCTCATAGCTACCTCAAACTCTTGGCTGAAGAGATTCTCTTGCCTTGGCCTCCCAAGTAGCTGGGACTACAAGCACCTGCCACAATGCCTAGCTATTTTCTGTTGCAGTTGTCATTGTTGTTTAGCTGGCCTGGGCCGGGTTCAAACCCGCCACCTTTGGTGTATGTGGCTGGTGCCATAACCACTGTGCTACAGGAGCCGAGCCACAGTATGTACATTTTTTTTTTTTTTGAGACAGAGCCTCAAGCTGTCACCCTGGATAGAGTGCTGTGGCATCACAGCTCACAGGAACCTCCAATTCCTGGGCTCAAGCGAGTCTCCTGCCTCTGCCTCCCAAGTATCTGGGACTACAGGCGCCCGC
>CAUYRH010022436.1:0-19496 GCA_963574655.1 Perodicticus potto | reverse complement strand
TAACTTAATTATTGCTAGTTTTGAAATGTCTTTGTAAGAGTAGGGTTGGGATAGATGCAGCAATCTGTAAGATTAGGAAATGGGGTCACACTTACCTGTGTTCCTATGGAAACTATCTGAATATTTGTTTTATATAGATTTTTATTCACTTTTCAGACATGCTATGAAAGAGCACCCCTCCACTGCTCAACAAGCATTTGTAGCTTGTACAGTGGCAGAATGGGCCAAAAGCTTAGTGTTGTGACCTGTTTTAAGAATAAAGTATCTTGAAATATAAAAAAAAAAAGAAAATGTGGATACAATTTACCAAATGGAACTAGCTGAACTGCAGAATTGTGACTCTCTGAAAGAGGCATTCAAGTCAAGCAGCATTCCTAATTTCTATGCATCTCTCCCCTCTGAGACATATCCTAATCTCAGGAACCATGCACTCAAAAAGGCAAACATCTTTGGCAGCAGTTATGTCTGTGAACTGACATTTTCCAGAATGAAACATCTGAAATCTCCAACCAGATCTAGACTAACTGTTGCACACTTGCATCACTTGTTACCACTAACAGTGACAAATACGGAACTGGACACTGACCATTTCATTAGCCAAAAGCAGGCCCATAGTTCCCATTGAAATACTGGTAAGCTGGCTCAGCGCCTGTGGCTCAACGGGCTAAGGCGCCAGCCATGTACACTTGAGCTGGCGGGTTTGAATCCAGCCCGGACCCACCAAACAACAATCACGGCTGCAACCAAAAAAATGGCCGGGCGTTGTGGTGGGTGCCTGTAGTCCCAGCTACTTGGGAGGCGGAGGCAAGAGACTTGCTTGAGCCCAGGAATTAGAGGTTGCTGTGAGCTGTGATGCCACGGCAGTCTACCCAGGGTGACAGCTTGAGGCTCTGTCTCAAAAAAAAAAAAAAAGAAATACCAGTAAGTTTGTTGATTTAACTTTATTTGTTCTTCATTTTAAATATTGTATTTGTTCCCATTTTGTTTTTTACTTCAAAATAAGATATGTGCATTGTGCATACAAATTTGATCATAGTTTTTGTTTAAAACTGTAGTCTGGCCCACCAACGGTCTGAGGGACAGTGAACTGGCCCCTTGTTTAAAAAGTTTGAGGACCCCTGTGCTGGACTATGAACATAAAGGAACAGTGTCCATGAACAGTGTCTCCAAGTACAGTAGTATGCTGCAAAGAGCATTGTCCAGGACTCAAGCCTGTAGTCAGGGTTCAGGGAAAGACACTTGTTTTCTGAACATTATGGCTGATCTTATTCTTCTTCTACCATAGTTGAAAATGAGTTGGCAGAGATAAGCTTTCCCTTCCTTAAAGGGAAGCAACTTTTTCTTTTTTTTCTTTTAATTTTTATTAAATCATAATTGTGTACATTAGTGCAATCATGGGGCACAATGTGCTGACTTCATATACAATATGAAATATTTTCATTGAACTATTTAACATAGCCTTCATGGCCTTTTAATCACTATATGAAGACATTTATATTCTACATTTAGTAATTTTCCCTTGTATCCTTGTAAGATGCACCGTAAGTGTGATCCCACCAATCGCCCTCCCTCCACCCAACCTCCCCCCTCCCCTATAGCTTTCATATGAAGGCTAAAACCCAGTTAAGTTGTTCTTTTTGCCTTTGCTCCTCCTCCCCTCTCTTGTGCTTTTTTTTCTTTTTAAATATCCTTTTCCTCCTCCTTTACTTCCTCCTCTCTTTTCCCTCCTCCTTCTTTTTCTGTCTCAATCTCCCTCTCTCTTTGTCTCTCCAAACATAGAGTAATTAAAGTTGGTAATTTACATGGGCATTTGATGCTCCTCTCCTGTACTACAATCACAGCTTTCCTTATCTAACTGTTCCACAGGCCTATACATTCTTTGGAAGTTAGAGCTATATTTTGTCCAAATTGATTCCTCAACATTTGATTTTATATTAAGAAAACAATGTTTTGGGAGGTACGATAATGACATTGTGGTAAAGTGTTTAACGATATGCCCTTATATTTTGGAGAGATATTTATAGATGATATATTTATAGATGAATGCCTCAAGAAACAAAAAACAAACAGACAAACAGGAGTTTGGGGGATGGTTGTGGTGCTATGTGGATGGAGCAACTGACTTGCATTGATCATTCTTAGTGCAGGTGGTGGGCACATGGAGAGGGATTAAACGTGCTCTATGGAGTCCTTCCTATACATATTCTTTCATAAATGCAAGACACCCTCCATAATAGATTTGTGTTAATATCGGGATTTCTCACAACTTGACCTAGTACCTGACACTCAGCACTTACTGTCTGTTTGGTGATAGAATGAATCAAAGGGACATACAGAGAGTGGCTCTGATTTTGTGTTTGTGCAGCTAGAGGAAGTTGAAGTGCTGAGCTTTGAAGAAATCCACAAGTGCTCTGCTCCAGGGAAGAGAGGACTTGGTCAGTTCTGATTTGCTCTTCCAGCATGGATGTGCAGACTCCATGCCAGCCTGGGGCACACCATTGCCAACAAGACAGGGTCTCAGCCATCAGCAGGCTTGTAGTGAGGTCTCAATAGAAATCTAGACCCCAGGTTTCCTGACTCACCAGATAGTGCTCTAACTTCACTCTTAATTTTGCTCACTGATAGAATAATGAAGAAGCTTTTACTATTTACATTGTGTGCAAGCTCAGCTCTGGCTCTGTATTCCCAGAACAGCCAGCTGGGATGTCTGAGATGTCCAGAGAAGTGGTGACTGTGCTTTGGAAGAGCCACTGACTATTGAGAGCATAAGGGAGCTTGCACAGGTTGTGACCACAGACAGCAGCAATGAGACTTGTGCTCTCCTGTGTCCTCAATGAAGTGGCTAAAACCATCAGGAGGAGGGCCTGTCAGATTCTCATGCTGCACTTTTAAATTGCCCTTGAGGAAACAGCAACTGATGTTGAACAAAATGGAACATAGGACCATTTCCTAATAAAAGTTCATAGAAGTAAAGGGAATAGCACAGAACAACTGAAAGGAGTAAAAACTTATACTAAAATAAAACAGGGGTGAAATGAATTATGGCATATGCATATCAAAAATATAGAACAAATAATGGTGGATACTTTATGCTTTACTCCTACATAAAGTAAGAAGCAATTCAAATAAAAATAAAATGTGATAACACTATACTTTTGACAAAGTTGCATAAATATAGAAAAACATTCTTTAGAACATATGTCTCATAATTAATGAGGCTTATTTTACAATGTTGTCACTATTAAAGGATATATTTTTCCTTTTCATAGTCCATGGTTTATAAAGTTTTAAAATTAATAATTGTTAATGGAAACCTTTTACAAATAAAAGGACTTAGAAACAAATGTCTGTATAATTACTTGATTGTTATGTGTACTAACAGTTGTAGAATATGTTGGAACCAGCCTGGATCAGGGTGGACTCCCTCTCCCACCACCATTGTACCTTTCTGGGCGGAACTCCTCGGGTTCTGTCCAGTACTTTGGGTCTCGGTGAAGGGCATAGGTTGGTATCATCACAATTGTTCCTTTGGGAATGAACACCCCACCGATTTCAGTGTCTTTCTTACAGGTCCTCTGGAGTCTTGTAACAATTGGGAATAATCTGAGAGTTTCATTCACCACCATGTCAAGATACTCCATCTGTTCCAGGGCATCATAGGTGGTGGGTGTCTGGGAAGAAATAAACAGATTTGAATAAATTGCAACTCAAATTGACCATGCTATTCAGTACTATTAAATGTGAGGAGTTTGAAAGAAACACATAAGTAAAGGACCTACCTATTCCTAAGGCATTTTAATAACTATCAAGTATTTGACCTGATCAATATCCCATTGAGACATGAGGAGATAGTGTAGATATGGAAGACCTGCAGGGCCATCCCCTGCCCAGGACTGAAGTCCTAACCATCACCATGTAGTGCCCTTTCCTTCTCACGTGAACACATGTGACCAAAGGTATGTGACCATTACTCTTCACAACAATATGTCAAAGTCCATGTCACCTGGAAAAACAAAGCTACATGCATGCACCAAGGAAAGAGAAAAGAGTATGTCGGAGCAAATCCCATAATCAACATAAGACTTTTTAGGTGGAAATTGTGCTTGATAATCTTTTTGATTACATATGTGAAATGCAGACAGAAATACTATAACAAGCTCTATAAATAATTTGAGGATAAAATAGCCCCTTTATAATCCAAGTAGGACAAAAATGTTTATTATTGGAAGCTCCCAGTGCAAGCAACTTCAGTTCTAGTGAAAGCTATAAAGAGGACAGGAATTGTACACTCTTCCCATTCTCTTGCTGGAACAGTCTCGCACTTAATGGTTAGGGCTTTCCTGCAGCTTTGAAGAAGACCCCTTTGTGTTTACCTCATTGTCAGACCAGCCTCGCCAGCCCCAGAGTTAAGTCCTCTTCACAGCACAAACAATTCCAATTGGGTAGGGTCTGAAAATAGTGTTGTTTACATGTCTGTAGTACTTGGTCTTGTATTTGGAGGCAATAGTGTGTGTGGAGGGTATGAGATTCCTCTGGAGTCAAACCCTCTGGTTCCTATTTGGCTTCTTTTCTGCTAACTCCTTGACCACAGCATGAGACAGTTGTGGGCAGAGCTGTGTCCACCTGCCTAGCACACCATCGGCCAGGCCCATTGTGATAACAGGCAGAGCAGGTTCAGTGACTGTCTTCATAGCTACTTATCCAGACACATAAGTGCTAAATGCTACTGTCAAAAGCCATTGAGGCTTTCTGGATTTTCTTTCTTTGCAATATTGTGTTAACTGATACTGGATGCAAGAGGACTGGCACTGTTCGACAAAGGATTTGTACTTCCATGAGCAGCATTCATTACCTCTATTTCTCACTTTGTTTTTTTCTTTGTCTTTATTTTTATTTTATTTCTTTAAAATTTCAGATTAATATGAGAGTACAAATGATTAGATTACATTGTTTGCATTTCTAGGTAAAATTCAAGTTGTAGTTGAGGACTTCACCTAGGTGGAGTGCTGTGTACATTGTGTATAGTAGGTGAGAGCTTACCAATCACTGCTCCTCATTCCCTTTCCCATTTTCCTCCTCTCTCAGCCCCATTTGCATTCATTTGGGTTCTTCTCTAGTCTGGGTGTGTAGTTGCTTACCTATTAGTTTCATATTAGTTTTGAGCACATTGGATACTTAATTTTCCATTTTTGTGACACTTTCCTAAGAAGAATGTGCTTGAACTCCATCCAGGCAAACACAAAAAATGTACAGTCCCCATATTTTTTATGGTTGAGTAACATTCCATGGTATACATATACCACACTTTATTAAACCATTCATGGGTTGATAGACACTTGGGTTGATTCCATGTCTTGAATTGAGCTGCAATAAACATTCTAGTGCAAAAGTCCTTATGGTAAAATGATTTTCTTTTTCTGGGTAGATACGTAGTAATGGGATTTCAGAATCAAGGCAAGCTCCTATTTTTATCTCTTTCTGAATTCTCCATCCTTCTTTTCATATAGGCTGAATTAGTTTTCAATCCTACCCACAGTGTTAAAGTGTTCCCTTCTCTGCACATCCATGCCAGTAGCTTTGCGATTTTATGATGTAGGGTATTCTCACTGGGGTTAGATGATATCTCGAGGTGATTTTATTTGCATTTCTCTGATTATTAGTAACAATGAGCATTTTTTTTCATAGGTTTGCTAGTCATGTCTATCTTTTTCAGAGTAATTTCTGTTTATGTCTCTTGACCACTTATAAATAGGTTTGTTTGGTCTTTTCCTATTGATTAGTTTGAGTTTTCTGTAGATTCTAGGTATCACCCCTTTGTCAGATTCATAGCCTGCAAATATCTTCTCCCAGTCTGAAGTCTGCCTGCCTATTTGCTTTAGTTGTGGTACCATTAGCTGTGCAGAACCTTGTAGCTTGATCATGTTCCATTTATGCATTTGTGATGTTGTTAGAATTGCTAGGTGAGTCTTCTCTATAAACTCTTTTCCCAGGCTTATTTTGTCAAGATTCATTCCCACACTTTCTTCTAGAATTTTATTGTTTATTCTTTGTTTTTTTCTCTAGAGCCTTTCTACATAGTTCCAGGGTGTGAATCAAGGCTTATATATTTTTTTAAAAAACTCGTCCTGGGAAGTGCTGAGTGGGCATTCCTGCTAAGACATGTTTCTTCCCTCCTTTTTCAGGGGTCATCCACTCACCTTATTGGCCAAAGCCACATCAATCTCCTCCTGCAGTTTCTGCTGGACATCAGGGTGAGTGGCCAGTGCATACATAACATAGGAAAGAGCAGTGGAAGTGGTCTCATAGCCAGCTGAAATGAAGATAATGGACTGGGCCACAATTTCCATATCAGACAGAACTGGAAGAAATGACATTTTCAGGTAAGCATGTCAATGTCAAACTTCACAGCTTACAGGAAGCAAAAACCAGATAATTATTCAAATCCCTATTGCAACAAATGGATAAGTCACATGGGCAGTAGTTTTTTTCTCTGATCTCTGTGGTAAAACGTGGCAAAAATGCATTATCCTGTATATTTCAACATGTATATGACTGTGGGCCAGTCTCATGATGCCGTCACCACCAGCAACACAGAAGGCAAGTTCCCAAGAAAGCATTTCTGTCTCATATACTCAAGATGGTACTTCACCTGTAAATAAAATATGGGGTAGCTTACTTCCCCAGGAAAAAGTTAAAGTGTTGTCATTAAAATAAAGTTTGAAAATCTTTGAGAATTTGCAATACTGCAGCTTAATTACAGGGAAAATTAAAGGAACTTTCCTCTATACCTGTTTCTAGAAACTTAAGGGAACAACACTGGGCTACAGATAAAGTCTTACTATTCAAAGTGTGGTCTGCAGATCAGCAACATCAGCAGTATCTGAAAGTTTATTACAAATGAAAAATCTTCAAATCTTACCCTCAAACTGCAGAATCAAGATGCAGACTTTTGTGAGGTGTGCTGGTTAGTGTGCATACCCCAGCCTGAGAATCAGGAATCATACCTTTGAGAGGCATCAACTACTAGAAGTTCTGAGGCACAAGACTTCAAAATGGATGATCGCAGGATATGAAGAACTACAGAGACAGACAACAAGCTCAAAGGTTTCCTCCCTAGAGTCCTTACTCATTACAAAGGGAAAAATCAAACTTTATAGGAGATTTAGCTGGTGAACACTTTCAGCACATATTCTCAGTTAAGATCACCCTTATTGGGACAGTGTGCCTCCTGATTTGATGTTAAGTGCAAATTCCCAGGCAGATATTCTGACTCAGGGGATGTGGAGGAGGCTGAGAACCAGCATTAGTTCTCATGTAGGTGATCCAAGACACCAGTTGACTTCCAGGCATGACAGGCTTGCTCAGAGCTGCCCTCTACCTCTGAACATGGTTGTGCCTATGTGCTTCTCGAAGGTGCCTCTAGCTACGATTTATAATATCCAAACTTGTGTCATTCTACAACATGGCAGAAATCCTCTTATCCCTGGAAACCTCCTGCACATTTTCAGAAGAAGTCCATCTCCCTGGGCTTCCCCATCAGGAGTCCTAAGAAATTCTATTGGTTACCTTTATGGGACTCTGTTTCTTTGGAGTTCTGGGAGTCAATCATCAGCTGTAGTAAATCTACTCGTTGCTGGAAACAGGAAGAGAAAATGTCAGTGACAGAAAGTACCTCCTGAAGTCAGAAATAAATCAAGAGTATACTCCTCAACCTCCCTCTGAGAATACTGGCCCTCATAATCCTGAGTCACACAGGTGTTGCCTGAGTCCCTAGTGAAGAAAAGTATACATGTAAGACCTTGGAAAGCAGGATGTTTCCTTGAGAGAAATTCAGCTTTTTGTCCAACTACCTTTCTCATCTTTGTCCTCTCTGATCTTTAGCTTCTCAGGCTTTTGGACACTGTCTCTTAGCCCAAGTGTTTTCTCCCCCTTCTCCCATCATATGCTTGCTCAGGACTTTACCTCTTTCTGTTCTTCGGCCTTCATTCTGGACCAGTGGCCACATGGATAAATCACCTGAAATTTTCTGAGTTCCTATACAGTATTTTTATTGTAGCGTGTTCAACTGCTCCATCCTCCAACAATCCTCAGTGATACATGGGTACCAGTCCTGCCTACCTGACCTTCAGGCATCCTAGGCCTGAGCTGTAGTCCTCATCAGGGCAAAAATGGGTCAGGCTGCTTGAAGCTTCAAGGCCCGGGGAAGACCCTGGCCCACTGCTGGCCATGACCAGGCTCAAATGGAACATACACTATAGTATACACTATAGCCTTCCATGGGAGACTGTCTAAAGTAACTTACCAGGCTAAGATGTGGGGAAATAATAAGAGCAGTAAAATAATTGTTCAAAAGTAATCTTTGTCCTTTGACAATTTATTGAAGTAAACGTAGATGTAAGGTTTTATCTCACCAAGACTTATGCCATGGCATACTAATTGTTGTGCCTGGTATTGAGTAATAAATGATATCTCTCTGACTCATTGTCTTACCTGCTTTCGATCATGCACATTCTTCATGCCTAAAAAATGAATTCTCTTGTTCTACCCGTAATTTGTCTATCTTCCTTTAAATTACGCAGATAATAGCACAAATTATAACTATATGTACATCCCCCAAATTTCCAAGGAGTGAACAACTTCATGTGACCACCATCAGATTTTACCTTTTGTTTGTCCTGGAGGCGACTTTCTTTCATCCTTTCCACAGAGCTTTTAAAAAAATTTGTAACATCTTTTGGAAACACAGAGATATTTAATGCTTCAAAGACTGGGGTAAGGAATGGAAAGAGTGCTATAAGGGACAAAAGAAAGAAATCCATTATGAAAACCCCGAATTTACCTGGAGCAATAATAGTATAATTTTCTCTACCAATAAAAAGAGCAACAGATTTCAGAATTCCCACTAGGAGTCATTTCTTCTGTTACCCCTGTTTATCTTGCAGTCCAATGGCTGTACAAGGGCACATCCTTCCATCCTTCCATCCTTCCAAAGTCAGCACTATAGTGGTGCGATCATTGACCCCTTCTACATTTTGAGATGCCTAAGGGTCAGGATTGAATTCCATGACCTCTTAGCCTTTATCTGTTAGACCACAGTCTCTTTTGGTAGACAACACTATAGTCTAGTGCTTTAAATAATTGCACTTTACATAAAACAGTAGTTGGCTTAGAAATAATATAGTCTATGTTCATTAGTTACCATGGGGTGAAAGTAGAAATCAATAAAAGAAAGAAAATTGAGAAACTCATAAGCATGTGGAAATTAAACAAACACTTTGAAATAACTGACGGGTCATAGTAGAAATCAAAATGGTTTTGAGATGAATACAAATGAAGATACAAAATGTCCAGAGTTATACTGTTAGGATACAGTAAAATCAGTGCTAAGAGGGAAATTTATAGCTTTAAATGCTAAATTAAAAAAGTAAAGATCTAAAATCAATAGTCTAATTTTACATAATAAAATAATGAAAAAAGGGAACTAAATCTAATGCAAGAAAAAACATTCAGGTTATTAAGTATGAAATGTCAGCTCGGTGCCTGTGGCTCAAGGTGCTAAGGTGCCAGCCACATACACCTGAGCTAGCAGGTTCGAATCCAGCCTGAGCCCGCCAAACAACTGATGGCTGCACAAAAAAAAGATGGTGTTGTGGCAGGCACCTGTAGTCCTAGCTACTTGGATGCAGAGGCAGGAGATCACTCGAGCCCAGGAGATGGCGGTTGCTGTGAGCTGTGATCCCACGGCATTCTACTTAGCGTGAAAGTTTGAGGTTCTGTATCAAAACAAACAAACAACAACAACAACAAAACCCCAGTAAGTGTGAAATGTCTTGTTCTTTAAGTACTAAGTTTGACATTTAGTGTCTGTGACCTATCACTTTGATGCTTCTTATTATATTTTACTTTATTTTTATTTTTTATTTTATTTTATTTTTTTGTTGAGAGAGAGTCTCACTTTGTCACCCTCAGTAGAATGCTGTAGCGTCGGAGCTCACAGCAACCTCAAACTCTTGGGCTCAAGTGATTCTCTTGCTTCAGCCTCCCTAGTATCTGGGACTTCAGGTGCCTGCCACAACTCTTGCTTTATTTCTATTTTGATGGAACAGCCTTATTCTTTCAAACATTAATTTTGTCTTCTTACTATCTTCTTTTAAATTAAAAAAACAATTTTAAAGCAATTTTTGTGAAATCATGGATAAGTCAGATACTTCTGTTATTTTCGAATCTGAATTCCATTGTGACAGCAATGCAGGGCAGACAGCTCAAAATATCAACAAAATATTAGTGGAGGTTGTGGCTCTTGTACATTAATGGTTTGAGAAGTTCCATTTGGTGGTTTTACTCTCAAAAATGAGCTACATGGGTGACCTGAGACCAAGGTAAATAATGATGATCTGAAAGCTGAAGGGGCAGCCAATTCATCTGGATATATGCATGAATTAGCTGCAAAATTCGACGTTACTATTCCAACAACACTGGGCCATTTGAAATAAACCAGCAGGGTAAAGAATCTGGAAAGCTGGGTTCTGCATGAATTAAATGAGAGTCAGAAGAGACATCAGGTTGAAGCTTGCCGTTCTTTGCTGTCACAACATAAAGTGAACCATTTTCTGCACCATATTGTTACATGTGATTGGTGCAATGGTAGGATAAATATGTAGTCCCAAAACACAGTCCAAATCCAAATCCAATACTTATCAAATACTGCTAATGGTGTCTGTTTGGTGGTCCAGTGCAGGTATGATCCAGAATAGCTTCATGAAACCTAGCCAGTCTGTTACAGCAGATGTCTACAGCAATGAGTTGGATGATATGATGAAGATGCTTGTGATTAACGAGGTGAGATTGATGATCCTCTGGCAAGACCACACCTCACACACAACACGGCTCAAACTACTAATGCTGGACTTCCAAACTCTCTGTTATCCACTGTAGTCACCAGACCTACACCAACTGACTATCATGTCTTCCAGTCTCTGGACCACTTCTTGCCAGGAAAAATATTAATTCTCAACAAGCTATGGAAAAATTTGTGAATTTCATTGCCACTTGTTCTCTGGGCTTCTCTGTTGCTTGCTTACACAAGATACACTTAAGATAGCAAAACTGTGTCAATAGTTCATTTACATACTTTGATTAATTATATTCCTTCTTACATGAGAGATAATGAACTAATCTTGTGATTGACAATCAGACATTTCATACTTAATGATCATAGCTAATATAAGAAAAACTAAAGGATAAGCTAAGGAAATAGACCCTTAAAAACAATAGAAAAAAAAGACAGAGAAAAACCAGTGAAACCAAAAGCTGATTCTGTGAATATAATATCCACATTGGCAAACCATTATCTAGATTGCCCTGGAAAGTAGAGAGGTGACTTCAATTACTAGTCTCTGAAATGAAAGAAGGGAAATTACTCTTGTCATGAAACCAATTAATAAAACCAACAAAAAAGAGAATAAAAATAGAGAGAAATCATCAAAAACATTTTTTGAAGTGTCCAGAATGGGAAAATTGGACAGACAGAGATAGACTATTTGTTACTTACAGCAATGGGATTGGAGGGTAGTGATAGAGAAATGTTATGGGTTCCTGAGGTGATGAAAATGTTCTAATGTTGACAATGGTGATGGTTAAACACATATCTTGCAATATACTATCAACCATTGAAATGTTCATTTTAAGTGGTTGAATTATATCCCAATAAAGCAGTTATTTAAAAAAAGACAGTAAAAGAAACAATAGTTCACATACTTATTGAGAGAATGAATGGATCTGACAGATTGAATGTTAAGAGCCTCTGGATCTTTTCCACAAAGGGATCTTGTGGGTTGTTGAGGGAATCAATGTTTACTCCAAATGATGTGCTTGTGATCACATCCATGTTGTAGGCCCCGAAGATGCTGAGTAGAGAAATATGTGGAAAATTAAAATTAACCCTTTTTACCATTCTTCTGGTGCACATGTAGTGAAATATGTATATAAATCAATGGCTGGTGAAGACAGGTAAAGAACTGCAGACTTGAAGCACAACCTGGCGGGTAATTGCAAAAACCAACTAATTATTGGGTTATCTAGTGCCAGGGATGCAATTGGCCCTATCTTAGGGGTCATGCAGACACTAAGGTGAGTTAGAACCACCTCTGAGCTCAATCACAGCTGGACAGAGATTCAGAGTCAGACACATTTTATAGGACTGTGTGTTGAGTTTGGGTGATAACATTGGTAAGGACTGTGCTTCAGCAGAAGAAGAGTGGAATAACTACCACCTCATTGGGACTAAAAAAAGGAGGCACTGCCTGAGCTCAGAGTCCATGCACAGCAGTTCTTCCTCCTCAGCACATTAGGGAACAGCAACACCCTCTTCTGAGAGGCCATGTACATCATGTCCTCTCTACACTCTCTGCTAATGCTCTAGAAAGGCCCCACTCCTGTGATCTTGCATTGTCCTATGGGAAGAAGCATTTTTTCTTTTTCTTTTTTTTATTTTTTGAGACAAAGTCTCATTATGTCACCCTTGGTAGAGTGCCACGGCATCACAGCTCACAGCAACCTCAAACTCTTGGGCTTAAGTGATTCTCCTCCCTCAGCCTCCCAAGTAGCTGGGATGATAGGCACCTGCCACAATGCATGGTTATTTTTTGGTTGCAGTTGTCACTGTTGTTTAGCTGGCCTGGACCAGATTTGAACCCAACAGCCTGGGTGCATGTGGTCAGAGCCCTACCCACTTAGCCACGGATGCCACCAGCAGAATCATTTCTATGATTGGTAAAAACTGAGAATGTTCCTAAGTAAAAGAATAATAGATTGTTAACTAATAGATCCCACCCGAGTTCCATAGCTGAGTGACCACACATCTCCAATCTGTGAAGGACAGTTTTAGTGTACACCTGATGTTCCTGCATAATTCAGAAATATGTCAGTGTAGACATTAAAAGACAGGGTTCCCCTACACATAGGCTTTACAGAGACAGCCCTCTGTCATTTGAGTTTAGAGGAAGCAGAAGCGAGGGGAAGGTTTAATGTTTAGAGTCTGGTGGTATCCTAGGTAAAACCATGATTGAATTTACATTCTCTAATGTTTTCCAAACTCACTTTTCTGCCCAGTTCACTGCCAGCAAACAGGCACCATGCCACTTGCCCTTTCACCATTCCATACCCTCTGTGCCCAAAACTATGGTACAATCATGTTTCTTATTTCTAAGCTATGTATTTTCTCTTTCAGAATATGCAAAGAACACTTCATGAGATTAATTCCTCCTGGCTCCTGTGCACAGGGGAGAAGATCCTTCCCTATTTCCAGCTGCCCTGCCATGTCATGCAAACTGCCCCCTCTTGGGTGGCCTATTGGAGTTGTAGCACCACGCTCGGCTTCTGTCTGGTCACTGGAGTACTCAGTAGTGGGAACATCAGGTCTGTGACAGGCCGCTACAAGGTCTCATAGCAGCTCATAACCCCAAGACTGTGCTCCTACTCACTCTGTCAAGTTGATAGGTTTGCCTTTGTCTGCCTCCAGCCTCAGGTTTCTCACCAGCACATCTGCATACTGGCTTATAATGGAGAACATCTAAACACAAAACACAACACCATACATATTAAATGTGCAGACTCAAGTCCCAGAGGACATGGTTTTCCCTAAGCAGGGAATAGTGACATTTTATAATGAACTTTGTAGTGTATGTCTCGCTGCTGGGCCTAATGAGAAAAGGCCATTTCTAGGAAGCAGAAACTTTGTTGACTCCTTATATTGAGACTATGATCTTACTTTCTCCCTGTCTCCCTGTCCCCAGTTCATTCTTTAACTTTCTAATTTGTTCTCTTACACATATTTTCTTTCTTTCTTTCTTTTTTTTTTTTTTTGTTGAGACAGAGTTCTACCCTATGCCTTGAAAAGAGTGCAATGGTGTTGTACCTCTCTGCAACCTAAGACTCGGGTTGTGGGTATCCTGCTGCCCCACCCTCAGAAGCTGCTGGGATGTCAGGCTCTCGCTGCGGTGCCTGGCTGGGTTTTTCAATTTTTTTCATGAGTCGGGGTCTCACTTTCACCCTCGAACTCCTGTGCTCAAGCAATTTTCCTGCCTAGGCCTCCCACAGTGCTGGGATTACAGGCATGAGTCACTGCACCCAGCTCTAACACATATTTTCTTACCTTCTTCAGTTTTCCACTGCTGAAGGCTGGAGACACCAACATTCGTATTCTCTTCCATTCCTCATCTTTCGATACAGGCATGGCATTTTTCATAAATCCCACTGGACCAAAAGACTGGGATCCAAATCAAAAACATTCAGAGAATTTCTACAGTTGTAGAAATGTGTTAAACAGGCATTGCCTATTTAACAAATATGTAGTGACTGTCTACCAGGTGACAGCCTGTGTGATGCTAGATGTTCAATATAGATTTACCCCAAATGCCTGGTCTCCTCTGATAGTGTGTCTGTTACTGGGGGATGGGGGCACCAACAGTCTCTTGGTGTGGTTTTCCCACCTCTATATCCCAGTCTTTTTTTAAATGCAAAGCTCCAGGTGGTGGGGACTTGTTCTCTCAGTGTATTGGAGGGGGACTAGACCTGTACCTGCTCAGGGTTGCTCAGAGGAGGAACTGGTGACTGTGGGCCTTGGCAGACTGTGTGTTGCCTCAGAGTAGCTCTGTCTTTACTTACACCATAGCATGCACAACTTGAAAAAGAAATATTTTGATGTGGAATTATTTTTTGTGAATCATAGATAATATGGGAAAAGTTCTGTTGATTGTATCAATATAAAATTCTGCTAACTAGAATAACAGGAATATACATTTATAGTGATGCAATCTGTTACTATTAGTGGAAACAGGAGAGAGGACCATGGAAACTCCCTTATATATTTTTGGACATCTTTCTGTAAATCTATCTGTATTTCAAATTAAAAGGTTGAAACAGCTGGAACATATCCTACTTAGTGAAGTATCTCAAGAATGGAGGAAAAAGTATCCAATGTATCCAGTACTATCTTGAAACCAATTTATAATCACTCATACATTCATACAAAGAATAGATCACAACTAAGGCCCAGGATAAAGGAGGGGGGATGGAAGCAGAGGGGGAAGTCAGCTAGAGGGATGGTGAATGGTGGGATCACACCTATGGGGCATATTGCAAGGGTACATGGTGGATCTATTAAGTATAGAGTATAAATGTCATAACACAACAATTAAGTAAATAAGGTGAGGGATATATTAACCAATATGATGTAAACATTCCAAATTATATATGAAATCAGCACTTTGTACTCCATAAATGCATTAATGTATACATGACAAAAAAAGAATTTAAAATTAAAACATGGACACCTACCTGGCGGTTTGTGAAGGCAGAATAACATTCTTTCACTAGCACTGTTTTGATCATGGCTGGGTCTGTGATAGCCAGGTGAGGCTTTGGACCCTCATAATACCTATGTCAGCAAAACAGAGTGAATTAAACCTCAAGTGCTGATTCTGCTTCTGGAGCCACGCCAAGGAATCCAGACTTTGATCCTGACATTACATAATCCACACCCCTAGTTGTACAGTACACAGCAACATTGGGTCCCAGTTCAGGTTAGGGGAGGACAAAAAGCAAGGTTCTGACCACAGAAAGCACTGGAGTCTTCATAGAATGAAGGGTAACATGGCTCAAGTAGGGAAGAGACATTTAAACACAAAATAGCTCTTCTGAAATGTCATTGTTAGAAATAACGGGAAATATTTTGTTAAGAGGGAGGAAGCGGGAAACCTTCCGCTACTTGCTGATAGTGTACAGACACGGGGTCTACCTTCTGCTGCTCCCACCAAACCACCTGCAGCTCTTAAGGGAGCAGCTGCTGCAGTGGGTGGAGGACGCCCTAAAGTCATAATGTCCATCAGTTCACCGGGGAAACTCAGGGATTTAGAATATTCTGTATCCCTCCTCACTGCCAGTAGGATGGTGTAGACAAGAAACACTTGTATACACTCCTCTTGAAAAGTCTAGGCATAAAGGTGAAAAACAAAGCTCCTCACTTTTAGAGAAAGCCCCCCCACACAGCTAAGTATAATTGAGTTCTTATTCTGTCCATCACTATCTCCTTGTTCTTCTATCAAAAGCATATCATAATATTTAATCAAAAATGTTAGTTAATTATTTGGTTTTTAATGAGAAGTGAATCAATGTGGGGGAAGGGAAGATCATGTCATGCACTTATGAATACATATTAGAGGGGTGTGAAATAATGAATTTCATACAAATAAAGGTAATCTAAGGTAGCAAAAAGGTAGAAGAGTTGGACCGACGGACACTGGATGCAATGTGATGCTTCGAGTCCCTGGGCCATAAAAGCCTGAAGAAAAGTGGTAACCTACAATATTCTCAGCCTATTTGAGACCTCAGACCTCAACACCTGATAACATGTGGGAGTCTGGATAGGATAAGCCTCCAAAAGTTTTACAATATAGAGTGTGAAAGTTGTCAGAACAATAACAGAGTCACTAATGTCATGAAAGTAAATAAAACCTGACACAGAATCCTAGAAAGGCTATGGAGAGAGCATTCTGCATCTGAAAACCAAACTTTTACAAAAGACTTTACAAAAAAAGGACTTCTGCAAGTACATCTGCCCAGTAAGCTCCTGTCCAATCTCAGAGTGGTTTCCCCTTTTATTGATGTTTATACATAAGGATAACCATCTCAAAATATGTATATAATCCTATTATTTGTTTCCTTTAACACTCTTTTTCTTTCTTTACTTCCCTGAATAGGTGGGTAGCTTATTACAATATGTGTACTCCAATTAAAATGGTCTACCCCTAACTAAACACCTTTTTCTTTGTGAGGACCTCTCTGTCCCTGTTATTTAGTCTGACAACAGCTTCATTCCAAGAGGGTCTGGTTTGAGGTTGTCCTGTGTGCAGTGGGGTACCTCATCATAGCAGCAAGTCTATGCAATGGAAGTTTTCAGAATACTCACCCCCATATTTTCCCATACTTTTTATAACATTCTTCATCAAATTTCCAAAATTCCTACAAGGAGAAGCAAAATAATTTTTTTTTTCATTGCTGTGTACATTAATGTAACTATTGGGTACAATGTGCTTGTTTTATATCCAAAGTGAAATATTTTCATTGAACTAATTAACATAGCCTTCATGGCATTTTCTTAGTTATTGTGTTCAGACATTTATATTCTACATTTACTAAGTTTCACCTGTACCCTTCTAAGATGAAATTGATTATTATTTTCTATGTACTGAACTCCATGTGTAATTGGGGCAAAAAGAGTTAAATCTAAAAAGATCAGGCTTATACTGTTTCACTGGTAGTTAGAGGAAACTTGTTTAGAGATTTTTTTAGAGGATGTGAAATGGATGCTTCAATGTCACTCTTAAATTTTTCGCAAGTACTGCGTATACAGAATCCCACCCTTGTTTATGAATACTAAGTGACTCCCTATATGTCAGATGTGTTGTGCTCATGCATGCATTGTTTCTACAATTCAAACCCTCTGAGTTATCACCTCCATGGGTACATGAGGAGACTGAGGCTGAGGGAGAGTAAGTGCGAAAGAAGGATGCACCTTCTTTCATCTCCTTTTCAGCATACTTTTCATCAATCTCACAAAGTCTCTGTAGAATTCTTCTTTTTTTTTTTAATTTTTTTTGTTGTTGTCTCTGTAGAAATCTAGTGGAATGAGGCAGTGAAAGACACCAGGAATCTCTTTTGGACTAGCAGATCTACATAAGTGTAAGGCATGTTGTTGAGTGAGAAAGTGAGTGGCTGAGTGAACAACAAAGTGGATTCTCTTCCCGCTGTCTAGTTCAAAACAGAAAAGATTAGAAAATGTAACTTCTTCACATAGGACAAAGCAAAATACAATACAATTCTTGATCCAAGTTTTCATTTTTGATGCTTGAAACCAAATCTTCCTACTGCTAAGTTATATTTGTGATATTTTTGCTTTACAAAAGAAGGTCCAAATATGTGTATCTTGGGGTACATTTGCTAAAGAAGAGATATCAGCAAAGTGAAGACGAAAGTATTGGTTTTGCAGAGGGAGATAAACTGGAGACTTCAGAAGTAATTGGGCAACAAATACCTGAGTTGGGAGAATTAAAACCAGAGAGGAGCCTGTGGAGTGTAGAAAAGGAAATCTGGGTCAGAGGCTGCTTGCATGTGGGTTTAGCTGCTGGAGGCCTTGTGGACATGAGCTTATTCCTTTCTGTCCAGAGGCCAGGTCCCGGCAGAAGAATAAGCCACATTGGCTTGGTCATAACTTACAGTCCCTGTAGCTATTATTGAAATTCAGTTAAATTAAAATCTTTGTAAATTTGTCAAATCATTTATTTTCTCGATATTTTACATAAGCAAGTCTGCCTTGTTAAAAAAACAAAACAGGACAAAATTCATTTTGTGGTTAAATATCTGAGGTCCATGGACAACCACAGCATTGTTTCAATTATACCCAATTCCTGCTCAGACTCACCCAGAGGGGACCTTTGAAGGGAAAGAAACAATGCAGAACTCTCTTATTTTTGTCTGGTAAATTTCCAATATATACCATGAGAAGCAAAAGCTGGATTATAGCTATGGAAGTACACTCAGTTTATTTAGCAGTTCTTGAGACATTGGAATAGGAGTAAATTACCCAAGCTTGACCACTTGGGCTTCCTGATGAACTGAAGTTGCAAAGCTCTCTAGAAGGAAAGATAAAAAGGCTACTGAATAGCCTGGTGCACAAACTAAATGAAGCTATATTGGGGTTATACCCTTTCCTGCATTCCTGCTAACACTAAATTGACTGCACCTTCCTCTGAAAATGCACTAGGCAAAAAGACTTTGTTCACACACTCTGAACCTTAAGCCCTGAACACTGAGTCCTGAGCTGCTAGTGATCTGGGCTATTTGACTGAGGGAAACCTGAAGTTCTGGGAATTGACAAGAAAGCCCTAGGGTAAGCCTATTACACTCTGGCTGGGGCCTACACATCATTTCTGCAGCATAAAACCTCAGAACTTCATCCTAAGAAGGGTCATCTTTACTTATGGGATGGTGGTGTTTGCAGGAATAGGAAGCAAAAGAATGAATTCAAAAACTCACCTTGCCATAAGAGAGAATATTTCCCACAATAGGCAGAGGTTTGGGCCCCGGAATTCCCAGTTTCTTAAAAAGTCCATGTGAATGGGTGCCATATCTACAAAGTGAAAGAAAAAGGCAAGTCACAGGGATTCTGATTTTAAATATATGGAAGCTGTCCAGGCACTGACTCAAGAACAGGAAGGGTCAAAGGAGAGAGATCGCATGTAGGCTAACTGCAACTCCAACAGCACTAACTGCATTAGTCATCATCTTCTCTCCTGCCTCCTGTATGAGGCACATTGAAAATCACAATGCTTCGCCAAAAAGAGATGAAGTCTTCACAGTCCAAATCCTGGAATGAGAATTTCGTAAGTGTCCCCACATTCAGTGCTCCTGAGGGATTCAAGCTGTAATTCTTTCAGGAC
>CAUYRH010022435.1:0-41892 GCA_963574655.1 Perodicticus potto | reverse complement strand
AGATTTTACTCTTTTTTTCCTGGTTAAGTTAGCCAAAGGTTTATCTATTTTATTGACCTTTTCAAAAAACCAACTTTTTGATTTATTGATCTGTTGTATAATTCTTTTTTTTCAATTTCATTTAATTCTGCTCTAATTTTGGTTATTTCTTTCTTCTGCTGGGTTTGGGATTGGAATATTCTTCCTTTTCCAACTGCTTGAGATGTCCCATTAAGTTCTTAACTTCCTCTCTTTCCATTTTCTTGAGGAATGTTTGTAGTTCTATAAATTTCCCTCTTAGGAGTGCCTTTGCAGTATCCCAGAGGTTCTGATAATTTGTGTCTTCATTGTCATTTTGTTCCAAAAATTTGGAGATTTCCTGCTTAATCTCCTCAATGACCCATGTGTCCTTCAGCATGAGGTTGTTTATCTTTCATGTTTTTGTTTGAGTATGCAGATTCTTGTTGTTATTGAGTTCAACTTTTATTCCATGATGGTCTGAGAAGATGCAAGGAATAATTTCTATTTTTTAAAATTTGCTGAGGTTAGACTTGTGACCTAAGATGTGGTCAATTTTGGAGTATGATTCATGGGCTGATGATAAGAATGTGTATTCAGTTTTGTTGGAATGAAATGTTCTGTAGATGTCTGTTAAATCCAAATGTTGGATGGTTAAGTTTAAATCTAAAATTTCTTTGCTTAGCTTCTTTTTGGAGAATCTGTCCAACACTGTTAAAGAAGTGTTAAAATCTGCAAATACTATGGAGCTGGAGGAGATCAAGTTGCTCATATCTGTTGGAGTTTCTCTTATACATTGAGGCACATTCTGGTTGGGTGCATAAATATTAATAATTGAAACCTCGTTGGTTTGGGTATTACCTTTAACAAATATAAAATGCCCATCTTTATCTTTACTTACTTTGGTTGGTTTAAAGCCTTATGTATCTGCAAATAAGATTACAACACCTGCTTTTTTCTGCTTTCCATTTGCCTGGAATATTGATGACCATCCCTTCACCTTGAGTCTATATTTATCTTTTAAGGTAAGATGAGATTCTTGTATGCAGCAGATATCTGGTCTAAGTTTTTGTATCCATTCAGCCAACCTGTGCCTCTTAGGAGAACAATTTAAACCATTCACATTAATTGAAAATAATGACAAGCCTTTCGAAAGAGAGGCAGGTATTTTTGATCCTTTCGCCATTGTGGAATTTGGAATTTGGTTGACAGTTTCTTAGTGAGTTTACTTTTGTGCTGGAGGTTTGTGCTGGTCATTATGGAGGATAGGTCTGAGAATATCCTGGAGAGCTGGTTTAGTTATGGCAAATTTCTTAAACATATGGATAGTATTAAAGTATTTAATTTCTCCATCATAAATGAAACTCAGTTTGGCTGGATATAGGATCCTGGGTTGGAAGTTCTTTTGTTTTAGGAGGTTGAAAGTCGATGACCACTCCATCCTAGCTTGAAAGGTTTGAGCAGAGAGATCTGCAGTTATTCTAATATTCTTCCCCTTGTAAGTAATGGTTTTCTTTCATCTGGCTGCTTTCAGAATCTTCTCCTTCATATTAACATTAGTGAAGTTGACTATGATGTGCCTGGGGGATGTCTTATTCAGGTTGAGTCGTGCTGGGGTTCTGAAACTGACTGCTATCTGAATTTCAGAGTCTCTAGGCATGTCTGGAAAATTTTCTTTCATAATCTCAAGAAGAAGGAATTCTGTGTCTTGTGAAGCCAGTTCGTCGCTTTCAGGTATCCCTTTGAGATGAATACTGGTTTTCTTTGAGTTTTCCCCAGAGCTCTCTGAGAGAATGATCCGTTTTTGCCTCCATTTCTCTTCCTTCTTTGTGAATTTGGGTGCAATTGAAAACTCTGTCTTCAGTGTCAGAAATCCTTTCTACTGCTTGCTTCATTCTGTTACTGAGGGCTTCTACTGTATTTCTCAGATCTTTGAGGGCTGAAACTTCTTGTCTCAATGTGTCAAAATCTTTGGTCATTTTGTCTTTGATTTGGTTGAATTATTGAGACATCTTCTGAATTAATTCTACAATTTCTAGCTCCATATTTACTTCCATTTTGTTGATCTTGTTTGCAATCCAAATTCTAAATTCGATTTCAGACATCTCAGCTATCTGTTTGTGGATGGAATCCTCTGGATTTGCTGGTTTGTCATTCCTTGGGGAAGTTGAACTGTTCTGTTTATTCATGTTGCCAGAGTTTTTCCACTGATTCCACCCCATGATTGTTTTTCAGTGTTTAGCTAGATGAACACAGGTCAGGTGAAATTGGACTGGAAACTTCTACAGTTCTGGTTGACCAGCCCTTCCCCTAAGAACTGGGACTGGTTACTGCAGCTTTTCCTCTACAATTTTGTAAACTACCTGTACATTATTACGTTCTGTGACTCTAGAGGCCTGCTTGGTGTAGTGGGGGCTGGGTGGCTCTGTCTTATATGCAGCTGATTGCTGTCTAATCCTATTATATCAGTAACCCTGGGTTGCAGTCTCAGCTTCGGTGAAATACAAGCAACTAGGACATCCCTTGCCCCACCAGTAATATCTAGAAAAGGACAATAAAACCTTCAAACTACAGAAAAACCTGGGACCCACCTTGGCGGGTCCTCAGATAATTTCTCTAGTTCAAGAGTTCCAGACTAATTGTCACTGACAGCCCCCCACTGTCTAGCTGGAGAGTTCAAGAGGACTCCAGCAACTAGATGTTGGGGGGTCTTTTGGCAACTTGAGTGTGATTTGAGCACCTTTGGTGCTCCAAGGAGTCAGAAATGCCCATCCAGTAGGAGGTTTAGAGCCAGGGCTTTGATGCCTCTTACCTCACCTTGGTCATCCTTCACCATTGGACTCTGGTCACCCCAGTCCCTGGTAGTCTCTCTGGCAGTCTCTGTGTCCCTGCTCTGTCCAATAAGCAAATGTGCCACGGCTATGTGCCTGCCAGAATCAAAGTGAGGTCTTTGCCTCCTCCTCGTGGATGCCACAGACTACCACCATCCAGCAGGGGAGGCTGAGGTCTGCTTGCCTTAGGTGCTCAATGACAGCTGAAGAAAGTTCCACCTGATCTCAGTTCAAACCTGAGGATATCCAGGCAGCAAAAGAATTTCTCTCTCAGCCCCTTCACCTTTGTTGCCGCTTTTCTCCAGTACTGGAATCCCTATAGGGTGAGGTCAGGTTCCCTCTGGAAGGCCACAGAGATGGGGAGATGACTGTCCAAAGTTAGACTCCAGCAGGATCACTCTACTAATGCTCAAGTTGGGTGGGAAGTGCCTCCTCTCAGGTTCATGCACCTCAGCAGCTTCCGAGCCACCACACATAGTGCAGGAACCAAAGCCTCTGTCTGCTACTAAGATACTCTTTTTCTTTGGGCCATGTCAGTCACCTTACCCTCTATGTCTTCCTGTACAGTTACTGGATTCACAGGTACAGCACAGCTGTACAGCCACCATCTATGCAATGCCCGGTCCTAGCTAAGAAATGCAGACAATCTGGATTCTGGAGGAGTTGGACTTCTAGACTGCCAGGCAGTGGGTTGGGGGGTATACTAAAGGATCAAGGTGGCAAGGAAAACATTTGTTCAAATTTCCTACCAGACAAGGGAGTTCCTAGACTCTCAGTAGGGGTTCTCTTGAGCAGGAGTCCTAACTTCCAGCAATTCCCTCCAGTGGGGTGAGGAAGGCGAGCCTCAGTTTAGTGCTCACCAGTAGAGATCACACAGTAAGTAAGCAGCTCTCTTAGGGAAGGGGATGGTCACACAACCACTTTGGGATGAGATCTGTAGTGAAAATAGTTTCTTTGGGGTTGAAGCTTGCCTCAGCAGGAAAGACGAGCAATTATCTATCTCATCTCTCTGCTCAGCTCCCCTCCTTCGGTTTAGTTGGGTTCTTTCTGGCTGTTATCTCTCCCTCTGGACTGGAGCCTTGGTTGGGAGCTGGTTCTAATCAGCCTTCGTACCCTGTTCTCCCTCATTCTTGTTGGATGTGAAAATTGGAGTTAGGAAAAATAGCCAACCCAAGGATTTAGCAGAACACCAATCACACTGAGACCAAATGAACTAATAAACAGATAAGGCTTCCAGACACACAAGCCCCCAGATGCATGCGCAGTCAGAAACACATAGACATACAGACAAAGCAAAAGAAACAAACAAAAAACAAAACAAAATAAAAAATCTACAATAAAAATAATAATTGTAAAATAATTGAAAAAAAAAAAGCCTCTAAAAAATCTGATGTAAGCTCTCTCAGAAACCATAAGAAGGGAAGAAGAGAAAGAAAATAAAGAAAAAAAAGTAGTTTTCATAAAAGAGTTAAAAAAAGAAGAAAGGAAAAATAAAAATAAAATTAAAAATAGAAAAAATAAAATAAAAAATAAAAAATTAATAATAGCTCCTCCTAGAAAAGGATGGAAGAAAAAAAGGCACCAACCTCAAAAATATTATTCTTGTATATATATAGAAATACATATCTATATGTATGAGGTAGATGTCAACTTTAGTAGGAATAAATTTATAATGCAATATACTTTCTGGACATCAGGTAGCAATGTGAGTGGTTCCTAGGCTTATACCTGATTCACAGGTTACATTGTTACCAGGGTAACCACTCTACCTGGCCGGTCGCCATTTTTGGAGTTTCTATAAAAGTTTATTTCCTAAATGTTGCCCCACTTCAGGTGCTCTGTTCCAGACAGCACACCTATCAGACCTCCAAACTTGGTGCAGAAGTCCACACTTCACAAATCTTTCCACTCTGCTCCCACATTCTCCAGCGAACTGGCAACTGCAATCAGCTGTAGGGGAAGGGCTGGCTGCTGCTGCTGCCACTTCCACTGCTCTGGCCACTGCGGCTCCTGCAGCTGCAGTGTGTGGGGAACTCTTCCCCTATGTCTGCAGCTCAGAGACTCTCCATTGAACCCAGTTCTCCACACAGCCTGAACAGCCAGACCTCACCAGTATTCCCCACTAGGGATGGTACAGACCGTTCAATTACTTCTGATGTCTTGGAAAAGTTGTCCACCATTTTGGACAATTCAAAATGTCTGTTTCCCAGGGGGATCCCTTCCCCTCAATTTTCCCTTGGGCTGCCCAGCCCTCTGTGGCTCTGAGGGGCACCACTTTCTGGACGTCTAACTCCACTTAGGGATCCATACTTCACCGAAATTTTCATCAACTAGATTTTGTGAATTGTGAACTGCTGTACTCCACGAGGGTGGGGCAGGAGAAAAACTCCACAGCAAAGTCAGTGGTTTTGATTACACCTCAAACACAGCAATCCACCAATTCGCCATGCATCTCCAATAATCCATGTGGAGAAAGATCCAGAGCCCCCTCCCTCTCACCTGATGACTTGGGAGAAATGGGCTACACGTCCATCCCGACCACCATCCTGCTCTGCCCCCTGATTCTTTTATATGTATTTTTGTTGTAATATAATTCTCAGTCATTAGTAGCATGGAGGCTGTACTCTGAAATTTCTAGTAAGCTGTATACAGCAGTACAAGTCTTAGAGCTGCATTTCTCAGCTTCAGCCATGTTGATATTTGGAGTCTTTGTTTTGGAGGCCCGTCTTGGCATTTTAAGGTGTTTACAACATCCCTGACTTCCACCTGCAAGATACCAATTCCACCCACTCTATGTAGTGACAACTGAAAATTCTCTAGATATTACCAAATGTATCTGGGGAGAAAATCAACACTGGTGGCTGGGCATGGTGGCTCATACCTATAATCCTAGCACTGTGGGAGGCTGAGGCAGTTGAATTTGTCTGAGCTCAGGAGTTTGAGATGAACCTGAGAAAGACTGATACCCTGTCTCTATTAAAAATAGTATAGCCAGGCATTTGGGAAGATGCCTCTAGTCTCAGCTTCTTGAGAGGCTGAGGCTAGAGGATCTCTTGAACCTAAAAGTTTGAGGTTACTGTGAGCTACTACGACTTGAGAGTACCCTATCCAGGGTAACAGAGTGAGACTGTTTCAAAGGAAAAAAAAACAAAAACAAACAAGAGAGAGAGAAAGAAAAATTACTGGTTCAGAATTGCTATTCTGCTTTTATTGATTAATTTGAGTTCTCTGTAGATTATAGTTATCAGACTCATGTGAATGATAAAGCACAAATATAGTCTAGCAGGAGGGAGAGTTGAAGAAGGAGAGAGCAGGGGAAGCAGAGAGGGCGATTGGTAGGAGGAGGAAGTCATTCTGTGGGATCTCACCTAATGTGCAAAATGCAAGGGTATATTTTAAAATTACTTAGAGTAAATTTTAAATGACTTACCTCAAAAAATAAGTAAGAGGATGGCTAAGTTAATCAGTTTGATTTAAGTATTCCACATTGTATATCAAATCACCACATTGTGCCCCTGCATAAATGTATGCAGTTATGATTTTAATTAAAAATTTACTTAAAAAAAGAACTTCTATTTTAGGGTAATCATACCAAAGTAAACTCCATTAATTTTCAGAAAAGTTGTAATAGTTTTAGTTAAAATAAACTATGTGAAAATAATGCTTTGAGTTCTTTTGACAATAGCTCATAATCTATAATGATAGATCTTTTCCAGATGTCCAGAAAGTACAACTCAGGATGCACACTTAGGAAATTGTGGCGTGTTTCATGACTAGAGCTGACCACTCATACCACCAGTTTGTTAAAATGCCTTCTTTATCTTCACACACTTAATATACTGCCTTTTAGAGGTGTGATTTTTTTTCCCATTAAATCCCTCCATCCAAACATGTCTGATCACCACTAGAAATGATGAAGAAAAAGAAAGCCTCTTCAAAGTGTTAAGGGAAGAGTACTGAGTTCCGAGATTATTCTGAGGACTGGAAGATCTTGAAATATTCAACAGTGCCACTAAAAACTTGTTAAAAACAAAGCAAGTAAGAATTGTGGCATCCCTAGTTGATGTTCTCTCTAACAAACACATTAGCTCTACTATTACATCTATCCTACTCCATTTAGATACGTATTCCTGTCTTGGATGAGTCTTCAGGTACAAATTAGATGCAATGCTTGAGCATCTAGTAAGGAAAGGTTGATGTGGAGCCTGGAGTGAGACGATGAGGACAGACTGTCATTTCAGAAAATGTAGTCTATTGCAGAAGCCCTTAAGAATTATACAAACATTATGGAGATTTTAAAATCAGGAAAATCTTGCAGAAAACATGTAAAGAATGCTGATAGTCATAAAGAACACTTTTAGCAAGGCACTATTATGTAACTTTATTACCATGTCAACTGACAAAAAATAAGAAACAAAGTTTTATCTTTGCTTCAATGTCTGAGGAAAATATTGTCATTGTATTTTCTCAACTTGAGGGTTTGACAGAGCTCTCACTTCTGAAGATATAAATCAAAAGTTAATCCTTTGGCTAATTTAAACAGCGGCAATAAGCACTTAAAAATATTTGAATTAATAGATCTTTAAATTATTTTTGGAACTATTTATCATTTCTGCTTTTCTTCTTCAGTAAAGAAATATTCAATGCATTCCTATATTGTAAACATCCAGTTTTCCAAAAGATTTTGGATTACATAGATATTCAAAGTGGTTGTCAACTACGGAATGTTATGTAGAGATGACCATTATATTTGTTTTCAAAAATCTATCGTCAAGGCTGTAGAGGGTCTTGAATGTTATACAAACAAGTGGAAGTGTCAAAAATTACATATGAGATGGTTTCAGTACAAGCCACTTCTGTTTCTTCTCTGGGTTTAGCAGAACTATATGGCTATTCCATGTTAATCTCTCATAGCAATTGCATCTTTTCTTTATGTGTCAGTTTACCTCATCATCTTTCTCAAAGAAGTTTAAGGTATCCATTAACTGATTTAAAAAATATCTTTGCAACATTCTTCATGGAAATTATGTAGTAGTTTTTATTAATCCAGTTCTATAAATAAAAGATTCCTATAAAGTACTGAATATTAAAGAACACATATTTTCATGAAAACAAAAATCTTAGAACTTTCTAACATTTTTCAAAATTGCAGTAAGATTTTGTTAATTCTACAATGCAAAACATATATATTTATATATAAATTAATATATACATATGTAAATAAATATATAAAATATCAGGTAATTGTTTGAGAAGTATGTGTTCTTATCCTTCACTTTCATCAATTAATAAGTATTAAAAACAATATTGTGTGGATCTTAAAGCACAACACACCTTTCAAGTTTTTCACAATTAAACACAGCTACTTATAGTACTATGGACAAATGCTACTTGGAAACCTTCCATGATGGAATGAATTACGGAGCTAAACGTCTTGTCAGCCAAGGAGGTAAATGTCCACATGTATGATAGAAAGCCTGGGGGATTTGCTTTTTATTGCTAAAATTAATTATTTGACCCAATCAATGAATCCAAAATAGTGAAAGCATTCATAGAAACTGCGGGTAATTTTTTCAGTAAGACTTTCCCTGGAATCTTCTGAGCAATATTTACAAGGATCTTATTAGTTCTAACTTATGTGTTACTTATCCTATGGCAAGTAATAGATAAAATACATTACCACAAATTTTCCTTTAATCCTGGGGAAAAAAGGCCTGAAAGTTCTTGTGAACTGATTTCACAGTTCTGTACTACACACAGTGAAAATTCATTCTTTCGACACTACATGTGGATCTGTGTTAGAAGCTTGCCAACTCCTATTAAATTCTAAAGGGGAATCGAAACACAGGGCCACCACCAAAATGAAAGAAAATAAAATATAAAGTTAATAGAATAATAAAATAAAACTCAATAGATGACTTTTCTTGGAGAATATTCTAAGTTGGAATAAAATCGTTATGCATAAAATAACATGTAAGTGAAAAGGGCAAAGACAACATAAAGCATGATCTACTGGGGATCAAATACCATGAGAGGATAAAGAATTCTGAAATTATCTGAATTAAAACTAAATTGCAGAAATTAAAATTGTGCCTTCCAATGTCTGTGAAAGGTGATGGTTTAGAGTCAGGCTCCCTGTGCTAGAATCCCAGCTCTCCCCTGGCTACTCCCAAGTTACTGACGATCTCAGTGCTGTCCCCTTGCCCACAAAATATGTGGATCATAATGGGGCCATCTCATAGAGTTGTTGTGAGGATGAAATGCATCTGTGTGTAAAATTGTTAAAACATTGCCTGGGAAATAGAAATTTCTATAAAAACTAAAAAGAAGGTAAGAGGGATAAGTATCCTATCAATTCCTATTGTTTGACACTTTTCAAAATCTTCTGAAAATGAATTCAGAAAACTTGAATACTAGTTCTACAATTTTAGCTTCTTGGAGGTATTGATTCTGTATAAGAATTTGTCTCTCTTGGCTTTGATTTCATTTGTGGGAAGGGCAGGGCCAGGTGATGTAGAAATTCCTAAAGAGTCTTAATACTCATATTGTTTGTGCCTTGTCTTCCTGTTGAAGAAATCTTTGCCTACTCTCTGACCATCCTTCTGTGTTTCTTTCTAAGAGCCTTTTGAATTCTTTTATAGTACATGACAGTGAACATGATTCCTTTATTTCCATATGAATATTAGTTAACTCCACACTATTTACTAAAGAAACTGTTCTTTTCTCACTATCCAGAAATGCCAGTTTGGACATAGATCAAGCAATCAAGTATATACACACACATACACACACAATCACACACAGATATATTCATATTTATAGTTAAATATATGCTGCAAATATTATCTTGTAAATAGTACTGTTACTACTGTAAATGGTACCATTTTGGACATAGTGTTTCCTAATTATTTATTACTGAACTATTTATTGATATATACACTGATCTCCATAATTCTTTTATTACTTTTAACAGTTTATGTTGGTTATTATCTGTGTACCAACAATATCTCTTGCAAACAATAAGTTTTTTTTCTTATTTTTCAATATGTATACATTTCTTTAAGTGCTTTATTAATAGGCTAGTACCTCTAGAGCAATAACTGAAAGGCAATAGTAGTAATAGGTATCTTTTCTTTGTTACATGGAAGATGTCAGTATTTTGCTATTATTGTTTTCCACAGGGTGTGTGCATGTGTGTGTGTGCGTAAATTCCATATTACACCAAGGAAGTTCTTTTCTATTTCTGGCTAACAATTTTTGCTTTTACAGCTTGTTGAATTTTGTCAAATATATTCCCTGCATATAATGAAATGAATTTTTGTTTTCTATTGATGTGAAATAACTAAAACAATTGATCTTTAAATGTTAAAACAGTCTCACACTCATGGAATCAACTCAACATGATAATATAGTATTAGCTTGGGTTTTTTTAACCTCTGTGTTTTTGATAAGAGATTAGTCTATAATTTTTTTCTTGTTATTTCCATGCTAATTTACTATACAGAATATGTTAGCCTCAAAGAACAAACTGTTAAGTGTTATTTTTCTTTTCCTGTTCTCTGGAAGAATTTGTATAGGATTGGTGCTATTTCTTTCATAATATTGGGAGAATTCATCAATTCGGTCATTTGAGTTTGGAATAGTTTGTGAAAATATCTTTTATCAAGCTTCAATTGCCTTAATAGAGAAGTGCTATCAATATTTTAAAAAAAATTTCCTTGTTTCTGCTTTGGAGGAATAAGTTTTGCTAAAAATGTGTTCATCACATACACATTTTCAAATACATTGGTATGAAGATGCTTTAAGCATTCTCATAATGTATTGTTCTTGAGATGTTTAAGTAATGTCTTTCTATTTTTTAATTTTAATGATGGTAATTTTTGGCTTAACTCCTTGCTAGTCAATTTAGTCATATATTAAAATAACCAATTTATGACTTTCTGTATTTTATCTATTGCATTTTTTTTGTTTTTTCCCTACAGAATCTTATCTCTATTTTTTTCTTCTAGTCTTTTTACTTTTAATATGTTACTCTTTTTCTAATGTCATGAATGACAACATAATTAATTTTCAACTTCTCATGTATTTAACACTGTAACTCCCTTTGAGGACAGCTTTTGCCTCATCCCACAAGTTCTAGTACATTATAATTAAAGAATCGTTTAGGTGAACAATACTTTCTAATTCCTGTGGATATTTATTCTTTGACCCATTAGTTATTTAAAGGTTTGTTACTGTATTTGTAATTTTTACAATGGGTTTTAGCTTAATTTCACTGTAACTAGAGAATAAATAAGTTAATTAAAACTCAATGAGACTTTTAAATAGTCCTGGATATGGTCAGTTTTCCTAAGTGCTCCGTATACAGTTAACAAACAGCGTATAGCATTCTGTTGTTTCACGTGTCAAACAGGCAAAAATTTAATTGCTCTGATATTCCACATCATTATTGATTGTTGTTACATTGTCCATCACTTATTAAGAGAAGTGAATTATAATCATGGCTTCCTCTGTTTTGTTGTTTTTTCTTTAATTCTTTACATTTTCACAGCATGTATTTAAAGCAATCCTAAGCACAGCCTTGGAATTCTAATGTCTTTCTGGTGTATTCATCCTTTTATTAGTATGATATGTCACTGTCTTTGGTAATAGTTTCGTCTTGAAGAAAAATTTTGTCAAATCTTTATTTTGGTTAAAGATATGATTTGTGTTTTTGCGGTATATTATTTGTCATCCATTTCTATTTTGATGATTCTGTGTCTTGATATTTAAAAAATTCTTGTAAGCAATATAGAATCTTCAAAATATGTTCTGACAGCCTGTGTACCTTAATTGTAATAATCTATTTACCCTTATTTACAGTTATATTTAAATTTTTTCTACAAGTTTGCTATTTTTAAAATTTGATCCATGTGTTGTATGTTAATTTTCTTCTCATTTTTAGGTTAATTTTTCTTTTATTGTTTTGCAGTTTCTCTTTTATTAGCTTATAAGTTATACATACTTTACCGTTCTTGTATTATTACCTTAGAGATGACAACAGATATGTTGATTTCTTAGTACACTTATACATAGTACACTTATACTACTTCTCAGATAATGCTGTGTCCAGAGAACACTCGAAGTTCATTTATCCACCTGCTTGTTTTGTGTTATACTTGTCATGAAATTTAATTTGCATATATTTTGCTTTATTTCTTATGGTAATTTTGGAGTACTTCAGTCATAAATACTATTTAAGGCAACCATATAATGAACTAGGTGTACATATGACTCTATCTTAACAATTACTATATATGCTAAATGACTTTTCTTATACCTCATACATTTCCTCATTAAATTCCTGGATTATTTTGAAGCAAACCCCAGACACTATATCATTTAATCTGCAAATATTTCAGCACATATATATATATGAAATGTTTTTAATGAAAATATAACCATAATACCATTATCTCACTGAGTATAATTGCTATAATTCTTTACTATCAATCTAGTAAAACTCTTCTGTTTCCATAAATCCTTTTCTTGTAGCATTTTAATTAATTTCTTTGAAACAAAATCTATAAAAGACTTAAAGATTGATATTCATTGAATATATCCCTTAAGTCTTTTAACTTACAGATTCTCCTAATATATTCCCTGCCTCCCTTTGCATTTTATCTTGACTCAACTGAAAGAATGGGGTCACTCGTCCAACATAGTTGCACACAGCCTGCAATTTAATGATTGTATTCTTGTGGTATCATTTAACATGCATATTGGGTTTTTGTACTTCCTGGAAATTATTAATTATATTTAGAGGTTTGATCAGATTCAGATGGGTATTCTTTCCCTCATAGTGACTGTGTGAGCTTTTATCAGAAGTATCTGATTTTCTCTTCTTGTGGTGATAATGGTCACTGACTATGATAAACTACTCCTATCAATTTTTCTTTATTTATTTGACATAATTATTCTAAAAAGAGAAATGTTCCACCACATATTTGGTTACTTTGAGTTAGGATTACATAGGGAAAAGAGGGCAACTTATTGATTCCTTTCCTTTACACTAGTGTATAGAAAAGTAAAGTCGTTTCCTAATACTGTGTAAAGACTAAAAGTTAGCTTTTAAAATTTATTACTTTTGAGCTCAAAGATTAAACATTGTGAACATATTTCAATTCCTTGCTTAATTAATGATCAAATTATCCTGACTTTGGCTTTGATAGAATATTCATGTTGGTTTCTGGGTCATCTTGACACAACTTAACTAGTCTGATAGTTTTCTATATTTCTGATATGATAAAATGTTCCTGAATCATAATTTCCTGTCCCAACCTTGGAATCACCCAGTTCTTCAAAGATTTCTGGTCATTTAGTAGAAAATGTTCCTTAGGTCCAATATTCTGGGTGCTAAGGACACTTACAAAGCTCATCAATCATACATGTACATGTTTTTTCAGCTTTTGCAGAATCTTCACTTCTCTAAGACACCACTATGATTACTCATTTGGTTATCCCACAGTGCATATAGAGAAGTCTCAGAAAAATAGTACCATTAACACCAACATCATTATAATATCAAAAACAGTTTAATAGAATATTCTAGTATAGAAGAACAACAAAATTAATTCATTTTAAATGAAGTGATTCTTCTCTGTGAGGTTGTGTCACAAAGCATATATGCATTTATAATGTTTTATCATTAGGATTGTTTTTCTTTACTTTTTTTACAACTACGTCTAATACTTACATTAAAGATATATTTCCTTTATATCAAATTTACTTTATATTTTCATCAAATTATGGATGTATTCAAATTAAGATATATTCAAAGAAGTTTGGCTTTTATATCTATTTCTTCTGTTCTCTGACAATTTGTAAACTTTAAAAAAATTTTTTCTACATATCATCCATTTTAGATAAACTATCATATATTAAATATACTTTTCCCCACATTGCACTTACATTATACTTCACTGTCTATTCCTATAAAAATCACATTTTTAGGTAGCAGAGTAGATGGTGATCCATGTGTAAACAGAGCACAGAATTAACCAGGGGGATCCCAGCATATGCGCAATTGAAACTACCTGATCTTCAATCTTTTTTTTTTTAAATTTCAGATTAACATCAGAGTACAAATACTCTTTTTATTTTGTTTAGGATAGATATTGCCTAATCTACACTGTTGACACTTTCAAAGAATAAGCTGTGGGATTCATTTATTAGTTTCTCTGTTTATAAACATTTTATAATTTTTTTAATTTTTTCATATTTTTTAGTTTGTGTTACTTTGTATTCTTAATATTTATGTTTAAATTAATTTAAGTATTTGATGTTATTTGTAGCATTTGAATTACTACGTTTTGTTTGTTTCATTTTTATTGCTTTCTAACATTCTATAATTTAATTTTTTCTATGCTTCTACCCTAGAGTTGCTCACAATATTTTGTTTCTTTTTAACTCCAAGAATAGCTTTTTTTTTGCTATTAATTTCTTATCTTTTTGAGCTTTTCTTCATGGCCTAACATGTGGCCATATTTAGGTAAATATTCGCATATTCCAGAGATGAATCCTCTACTATTATACCACACTAAGATCTACCTTACAACTGTGTTTTCAGTGTTCTATCTTCGTGTTAATTTTTAAATACTCACCATGGGTACTAACATGTTTCTAGTGATTTTTGATGTTTGAAGCTTGACTTTTAGTATGTTCCTTAGAAAGATTCATGACAATAATATTCTCTGACTTACTGCTGTTATCTTTGAGGCTGTGCCCTTTAACTTTGAAGGTCAACTTGGCTTATTAGCTCTTTTGGGTAGAATATCATGGGGTAAAACATGAGTTCAGTATATATTTTCAAATTCTATTTTTTTCAGGTATGTATTATTGACTTAAGTAGTATTTAACTTACATTATTTAAGGTTTCTTTGCTATCTTCTAGCTTCATTATTTTTAAAAAATTCTTTCCATCTTCTTCTTCATTTATTTTTGATTTTTAAAATTCGATACATTACTATCACATATTTTTTTCTAGCCATTTTATTTTATGCTTATTTGTTCATATGTTCTTTCTAGCTTAAACTTTCTTTAAGAAATTATTTTTTCTATTATTTCCAAATATTTCTTTGATTCTGTGGCATTTCTCAACTTACCTCATTTCAGAGGTTTTCCTATTCCAATTAGTATAGTAATTTAGTAGCCACTATCACTTCCTTAAAAGTTGGAACATATTTTGAAATTATATGTTGTAATTTTCTTATGTTTTGTGACCATGTGCTTCTGGAGTGCTTTTATTTTCTGGATGGATATTTTTCTGCTCCTTATTTTGTTTTATTTCATTTTAAAACCTATTTGGGGATTCAAATGTGGTCTGTTACCATTTCTCATTTTAAAGTGAAATTCACTTTCCAGTGTTTTTAGAAGGGAGAAATAAGGCAGAGCAGGTTTTCTAGTGTCACAGCAATAGAATCTCCACTACCGTTCTTTTCTTTTCTTTTCTTTTTTTTTTTTTTTTTTTTGCAGTTTTTGGCCAGGGCTGGGTTTGAACCCACTACCTATGGCATATGGGGCTGGCGCCCTACTCTTTTAGCCACAGGCACCACCTTCTTTATTTTATTTACATTCTTCGTAGACCCAATTTGTTTTTCTGTTCAGTTTGGAATTTATTCCATGCAATTTCTTTTCATGGTGGAGTTTATTTTGCTTAGAAGAGAATTACTGATTGTTTGTTGAGAGTCTGAATAGCAAAAATTTCTCTAGCGTGAAAAAGTTTCCAAAAAATTCAGACCGCTTTTACAAACCTACAAGTTAGATCCTAAGTGCTTTCTAAAGTTCTGGCTTCTGTTTCCATGGGCCTGCCCTATCTGAAGGGAGTAACTGCTTAGAATAATGGAACTCCCCTCTTCTCAGAGGCATCAGAAGCCCGGTTATTTTTATTTTTCTTTCTCCTACACAGATAGGTAGGTCTTGAAGCAAATAATGATTTTGTTTCCATGTCCTTGCTCATCTTTGGGGATTCATACAATTTTTTCTCAGGAGTTCAGCTAAGCTGGAGAAAATAGCTGAGAAAAATAGCACATCAAAATGAACATAACCGTTTAATCCTGCCCCCTGAGGGTGGACCAGTATCTGCTGGTGGCCACATAGGAACTGGACTGGAAGTGAGGGGCAGGCGAGTGAGCAAAGCTTCATTTGTATTTATAGCTGCGTCCCTTGCTCACATCACCACCTGGCTCTGCCTCGTGTCGGAACAGCAACTGCATTCAGTTCTCATAGTGATACCGAAATTTCTCATTCAGTAGGTCCTTGGTCTCAGGGATTCAAAGAATGAATCCATAGACCACAGATCAGTGGTAAGGCAGGATTTATTTTACAGAAAATAATACTGAAAAAAAGCACCAAAGCTCCTGGCAAAGGGAAAATCTTAAGTCGGAAAATCTATCTCTGCCTGGGTCCTTGTCCAGGGTTATATATAGTCTCATGAGTCCTTTGTAGTTACCTTTGTCCAGGACTTGGTAAAATGAATGGATACAGTCCCTTGCCCTGGGGCAAAATGAATGAGTGCATTAATGAATAGTCTCTTCCTATGAACGCATTAATGAAGGGATACAGTCCATTCATAAAATTGTCCAGGCCTAGGAAAAAGAGAGTTCACTCTTCGTCCTTTGAATGGGGGAAGCCTGTATCACCCTTAGGCCTGTGAAATGCTCACAGAGGAGTACTGAAGCCAGAGGAGGGCTCTCTGTCCCCACCAGGTCCAAGGGTGGTTCTGGGGTTGGCATCGGCAGCAGTGCCAGCTATGCCGTGGTCTTGCTCAACTAACTAGGACCCCCGGGCTTCCTTCCACTCGCCCTCTCTGCGACACTTGGTTCTCCAGCTCTCGCCTTTCCTGGTTCACTGCACCAACAGCTCCATGAAATCAACCTTTTAAAAGATGCAGAAGATGCAGTAGGTTCTCTGGTTGGCTGGCTCTGACCAAGCGTGGTGCAACCGGCTTGTATCTATAGCATTATGAACCCTTCTATAAACTGTCCATGCACAGGATCCAGTTTGTGCCCTCTTTACAAGAGTATAGTGCCTGCTGATCTGCAGTGGAGATGCAATGCACTGCAATCATCCCGAAACCATGGCCTTCCACCATCTATGAAAAAAATTGTCTTTCGTGAAACCAGTTCCTGGTGTCAAAAAGTTGGGGACTGCTGCTTGAATTACTTACTTTGATAAAATGAACAAGAAACTAAACTGAGTAAAATGCCAACTCTCCCTCTCATACTTTTCCCCAGTAGATTGGTGCTTTGGTTCAGGGTAGGTGGATCAGAGCAATCTTGGAAGTCATCTCACTGCTGAGGGAACCCTGAGCAAAAGGTTATTGCCTTTAAAGGACCCAGGAACTAGGGGAAGGCCAAGTGAGTGGGGCTAGAAGTAGTACTGACTTCAATATTGAGTACTGACTCAGAGTAGTGAGAAAATCCCTCGCTTTCCACCACTTTCCTCACCCTATCTCCATAAGGAGATCTTGGCAGAGGCTTTGAGGAAGGCCTCCGAGAGAGTTCCAAATACATAGGTCACCGAATGGAGGTGCAGAAGCCAGAAATGCAGTTGTCCCTAAGAGCAGGGTGGCCAGGGAGCTTGAGTCCTTAACTGAAATGCCCTTCAAAAATCAGTGTCCTGGCTGTACACTAAATCTGTGGGGAGAGAAGCTTTCCCCTATGAGGCCTGCCAGGTAAAGCCCTTTTAATTGTTGGTGGTTGAGTCATAAAAAAACACGCAGATTTTTTTCAATCTAGAACTGAACTCCTCTACCGCATTGCCATTATTTCTTACATATATTATATATGGATTGTTTTCAATTTCAGATTAATACAAATTTTTATTTCATCATTGTAATTATTCCTTCTGTGATTATAAAAGTATCTTTAGAAATTAAAAATCCATACTGCTACCAGCATCAACCCAGAAGACTCTACATATATTTAAAGCAAGCTGAGAGACCATAGTTTTTCTTGTTTTGTACTCATGGACATTTACCCAAATTATCTTCCTCTTCTTCATTATTCTTTCTTTCATTCCCATGTTTCTCTCTGAAGAACCCTTTTTAGTATTTCTTTAGTATTGGTCTGATGGTCACAATTTATCTCAGTGTTGTGTTTTCTGGGTATCTCTCTTCCATTCTCTCTCTCCTATCTCTCTTTTTCTCTCTCTCCATCTCTGCCTCCTTTGCCTTTGGCTTCACTTTCAAAAAATATAAAAACTAGATAAACAATTATTATTTTTTAGGACTTTAAAAATACCAAAGAAGTTGCTACAGGAAATGATACAGATATTTTCTAAAAATTAAACACACCTGCTAACATAGTAATTGAAAATTCATGAACGTATGTGAACAAAATTATTTTATGGTCTTCCTCTGACATTGAAAATATTTATAGATTCTAGATTTTGAATAATACTATCATGTTCTTTCTTAGTGCTATTAATTAAAAATGAAATATAAAGTATTATTAATGCAGATTTAGTTGAAAGAATGGTTATTATTTTTAAACTATATTATTTGATTTATTATTTACCTAAAGTTGTTTATATTACAAGAGGAACATATTTTTTATTATAACAGAAAATTTTCTCCAGGGCAGTGCCTGTGGCTCATGGAGTAGGGCACCGGCCCCATATACCAAAGGTGGCAGGTTCAAATCCGGCCTCAGCCGGATTGCAAAACAGAAAAATAGCCAGGTGTTGTGGCAGGCGCCTGTAGTCCCAGCTACTCAGGAGGCTGAGGCAAGATAAAATATTTTTTTATTAAGTCATATACACATAGATCATGAATACATTTATGCATATGTGGGGTACAATGTGTTGGGTTTTTTATACAATCTGACGTGCTTACATCAAACCAATCAACATAGATTTCACCTCATTTACTTGATTATTGTGTTAAGACATTTATGTCCTACACTTGACAGATTTGACTTGTACCCTTGCAATAGGCTCCACGGTGTGGTCCCGCCTTTTACCCTCCCTCTATCAACCCTCCTCCCTCCCCTCCCTTCAAAAATAAAATAAATTAAAGGTTAGTATAAAAAGTTAAGTTTTCCAAATTTCTTAATGGAATTTTTACTCTTTCTTTCCTTACTAGTAATAAAACATCATAAAACACTATGGAAACAATAATTATTATTTCAAGATTAAGAAAACAATTCCTCTGCAGTGGAATTTTAGGTCTATGACCATTACCTATAGTATAAATAGAAATTAATATTAAAAAGAAAACCACAGAAAATTAAGAACAGGCAATATTTTCAAAGGTACTGATACTTACATACAGAAGAATATGGCCATTGTCCCAATTTTTCCATGGAATGACTATTTTTAAATAAAATATATATTAATATTAAATATATGTAATTTTTATTAATGTTAAAAATTTTATAAATTCCTGATACTTTAGGTTATTTAAATTTAGATTTCTACCAGATAAAGACTAGAAAAGAAAATAAACAGTACATGAAATCAGCCTATTAAAACATTTATAATAGATACACTAGTCTTTTGCTGCATCCAGCTTTTTAAAAGAAATATATGTATATTTTCAAAACCTTTCCTTGTTTCAGTTAACAAGCATTTTTATTAAATCAGCATAGTTGATTTCTTATTTGAAGATAGAAATAGTGTGATGTAACTTCTAAAACTCAGAATCACTGAAAAACAGATCTAGCAACAGTCCTGGGATAAACAAATTATTCCATATGTGTATGTGCTAAATGAACATGTTATACATAAGACAGGAAGGTGAGATGGAGAAATGGGTAAGGCTTTTCCGCTCTGAAGGGTGATTTTTGAGTTGAAATATTAAGCAATTAAAAACTTGGTAGAGTTAGTAGATAAGCACCCACTAGTTAAGAGGAATAGTTCACCAAGAGAGAACTGTGAGCAAAGTCACAAGTGGATAATAATGCAGAGAGGAACTCAAAAGTATTGTGAAGTACTCAATGCAGTGAAGGACAAGGAAATGTAATTCTGAAAGATAGTGGGGATGCCCTGGGCGCAGAGAGCCACATCTAGTTTGCTCATAGTATATTCCTATCTCCTGGGCTAGTGCTTGGTGCTGAATATTCACTGAGATGAAGCATGTCGTTTGTAACTGCAAATGGAAAGAAATCATTCAGTCATTCATCTATCCTCAACTCCACTTTGAATGCCTACCATAAAAGGAATAAAACATTGTGCTGGTTCTATATATATAATTTCAGCACATTTTTATAAGTTCAATAGAAGAGTGATGAATAAAGTGGAGGGAGTCACTGTGCCAGAAGCTTTTAGAAGATAAAGTTTTATGACTTTCTTAATGGATATAGAAAAATTTTAAAAAGCAAGAGAAAAGTTTGAAAGTCTCTCCAAAGTTGAGCAATACCAGGAGAAATGTGGTTTCTGAAAAGTGCTAAGAAAACATAAGTAAGATGGTTGTATTTCCAATTAAATTTAGAACTCCATTTTATTGTTTTACCTATTATGTAAATTACAGTGAGAGGTATATATGTCTGGAAAAAGGGGTACGCAAAAGTAGCTCTGTCAAAGTGGTCTAAGTGGAGTCATTGTTGGTGATTATGGAGACAAAGATGTCTTGTGATATTATGGCCTCTCCCATATGCACTTACTGCTCATAAGATAAAGCAAGTAAAACAATCCATTTTACAGAGGAGAATGGTTGCACTTATAAGCTGAAGCAAACAATCCTGGCACCCTGGTACTTGGTGCTCTGGTTTTCATTCCTCATTTTGTGATTTGATGCCACTTGGTTTTATAATCTTTGCTAATAATCTAGTCTGGTAATCTGATTTTGGATCTTTATTTTGACTCTGGTTTTGTAATTAGACCCCTTTTTACTTCATATTCCAACTCTTATCTTCTTGTTACCACTTCATGTAATGGAGTGCATGGTCCTGTCATTTCAATCCACCAGCCATATGTTTAAAATATTCCCCCCAAATCCTCATGATGAGTAGCATTTGAAGTAAGTAGGTAATTATATTTAAAGTGTTTCATATATAAAGCAAACTGTTAAACAGAGAAGTGGCTAGTGAAAAAAAAAAAAAAAAAAAACAGTTAAAGACCCTGAAGGAAGGGTGGGTGTGAAAGGCATGGGGAAGAAAAAATTCATATATATATGTATACATATATACATATACATATATATGTGTATATATATGGATGAACTGCATGAAAGGAGAAGAACTCTTAAGTAATTGTTTTGAAAAATATTTAAATGTTAAAATATACAAATCTGAATTTTGATTTTTAAATTCACTAATAGTAGAAGTAGCCAAATCTTAAATAATTTGTTAAGGGAGAGACTCCATTCATGTGCCAAGAGTGGAGGAAAGGCCAGGACATGTACTGCTTCTGAGGAAATTACTTCCTGCAGTCTCATCTATCAGCCTCACAATACCCCTCCAACGAGTCATGTTTTGGGGACTGATACATGAACTTTGAATTGTTTCAAGGTAAAAATAGCTCAGTTGAAAATGAGGAGACCAGTAGAAACACTATAAGCTGACCACTGAGGAACTATAACAACTGGTCAACATATAGAGATGGTAACATAAGGAATGAGGCCTGTGGCACTGATAGGTACACATGATGCATGGCAGTCCGTGAAAACTAGGTCACTTTAAGGAGGTGGGCAAGTATGGAGGTTCTACATATTTCTAAAAGAATATCTAATAAGTTGTTTTATGCCTCTAAAAGGAGGTAAAGCAACCTTTTCTTGTTGTGGCTGGGGAAAAATGAATGAGAATTTATTAAATATCCCAAGAAAAATCAATAGGCGACAGTGGAAGTTTAAGAAACTTGAGACATTTGGCCTGTGCTATTTCATTTTTTATATGCATCTTTGTTGATAGATACTTATATTCTGTTAACTCAGCAACATGAAATGGTGGAGGCATAAAATGTAACTATGATGCAAACATTTGTTCTTAGACGAATTGTCTTTACATACTGTAGAGGGCTGGACATCATGCTTGCAAAGGACAGTTACTGATTCTTATCACATTAAAAGGAAACACTGAGAACAGGAAAGTCTCCTGGCAAGCCTAGACATGTTTTGTGACTTGGGGACAGTCCCCCAAGTAACTCAGTGTTCCAGAATGAGATAGATCAGTCACTCACTAGTTAGCATGTGCTAAACACTGATGCTTAGTAGTTCTTCTTGAGGGTTGTGGGGAAAGAACATCCGAGAAAAGAGCACATGGAAATCCTTATACATGCAGCCCTCATAGTTAACTACCTTAACTCTCCAACCTATTGTGTAAGTCATTACCTTAACTCTCCACACTTGTTGTTTATAACCTTAATAAATAGCCATTGTGGAGGGGGCTCTGGGCTACTCTGCACTCAAATTTAGCCTGCCTCCTGCAAGCTTGTACTTCTAATCCATGTCACACCTGCTTCCTTCCTGCAGCAACCAAGACCAGTGCCATAGGGGTCGTGACACTTACAGGTGTAAGTACCACTTGACCTATAGAGGAAAATCCATCAGGGTGACTGCAGACTTCTTTAATGAAACTTTTAAAGCCAGAAGAAAATGGTCATCTGCCTTTAATCTAATTAAACAGAATCATTTCCTGCCCAGGATTCTATATCCTGCTAAGCTAAGCTTTAAAATTGACTGATAAATCAAATTTGTTACTGATCTGCAAACACTGAGGAAATTTTCCACAACAATACCAATTCTACAGGAAACACAAAATACTTCAACCTGTTCTACACACTGACCATCACAATGGACCACCAGGAAAGTAAGCACCCAGAAGTTAAAGGACAAAACCTAGCTTCTACAATGATGCAAAAGATAAAACTAAGCAATGGACTTTCACAAAATAAGATGAACAGAACGCTATAGAATGGCTTGAATTCCCCCCTGAAGAGACATAGGCTGTCTTCTTGGATTAAAAGACAAGCCATCCATCTGCTGTCTGTAGGAAACACACCTAGCCTCAAAAGACAAATTAAAACTCAAAGTTAAGGGTTGGAAGACAATTTTTCAGGCAAACAATTTAGAAGAAAAGAGGGGTTTCAATCTTATTTTCAGATACAAGTCGATTTAAAGAAACTAATGTTAAAAAAGACAAAGATGGACACTTCATATTGGTCAAGGGAAAAATACAACAAGAAGACATTTCAATTCTAACTATTTTTGCACCCAACTTAAATGCTCCCAGATTCCTGAAACAGACCTTAATTAGTGTGAACAATATGATATCCTATAATAACATAACAACAGGGAACTTTAACTCTCCTCTTACAGAGTTGAACAGATCCTCTAAACAGAACTTAAACAAAGATATAAGGGACTTAAATGAGCCCCCAGAACAACTATGCTTTATAGACGTATATAGAACACTCCTTCCCAAAGATAAAGAATATACATTCTTCTCCTCTCCCCATGGAATATTCTCCAAAATTGATCATATTCTAAGACACAAAACAAACCTCAACAGAATCAAAAGAATTGAATTTTATTTTGTAACTTCTCAGACAACAAGGCATTATAGGTGGAACTCGACTCCAACAAAAACATTCAAACCCACACGAAGGGATGGAAATTAAGCAACCTTATGCTGAATGACAATTTGGTGCAGGAAAAATAAAAGAGGAAATCATTAACTTTCTTGAGCATAACAACAATGAAGACACAAGCTACCAATATCTGGGGATACAGCGAGCAGTCCTGAGAGGAAAATTTATGGCGTTAGATGCTTACATCCGAAAAACAGAAAGAAAGCACATCAACAAACTCAGAAGCCATCTTATGGAATTGGAAAAAGAATAATAATCTATGTCTAAATCCATCAGAAGAAAAGAAACATCCAAAATTAAATCAGAGATTAATGAAATTGAAAATTAAAGAATCATTCAGTAAAGTAATGAAACAAGGAGTTGGTTTTGTGAAAAAATAAATAAAATATATATAAACCTTTGGCCTGACTAACTAGAAATAGAAAAGCAAAGTCTCTAGTAATCTCAATCAGAAATGATAAAGGGGAAATAACAACTGATGCCACAGAGATACAAGATATTATCTCTGAATATAAAAAAAACTCTATGTCCAGAAATTTGACAAAATGAAGGAAATTGATCAATTTTTGGAATCACATCCTCTCCCAAGACTTAGCCAGGAAGAAATACATCTCCTGAACAGACCAATTTCAAGCACTGAGATCAAAGAAATAATAAAAAAATCTCCAAACAAAAAAAATACCTGATCTGGATAGCTTCATACCACAATTCTATCAAACCTTCGAATAAGAGTATATTCCCATACTGCAGAAATTATTTCAAAAAATTGAGAAGGAAGAAATCGTTCCCAATGCGTTCTATGAAGCAAACATCACCCTGATACCCAAAACAGGAAAAGACTCAACTGAAAAAGAGAACTTCAGGCCAATTTCACTAATTAATATAGATGCAAAAATTCTCAACAAAATCCTACCCAATACATTACAGTTTATCATCACAAAAAATCATACATCATGATCAAGTAGGATTCATCCCAGGGATGCAAGGCTGGTTTAACATATGCAATTCCATAAATGTTATTCACCATATCAAATGAAGCAAAAACAAAGAACATATGATCCTCTCAATAGAGGCACAAAGTGCAGCATACTTTTCTAATTAGCACACTGAATAGTATAAGCATAGGTGGCACATTTTTCTTAAACTGATTGAAGCTATCTATGACAAACCCACAGCTAATATTTTACTGAATGGAGTCAAACTGGAAGCTTTACCACTTAGAACTGGAACCAAACAAGATTGTTGTCTATCGCCACTGCAATTCAACATAGTGCTGGAAGTTCTAGCCAATACAATCAGGAAAGACAAAGAAATAAAGGGCATCCAAGTGGGAGCAGAGGAGGACAAACTCTCTTTCTTTGCTGATGATATGATCTTATACTTAGAGAACCCCAAAGACTCAACCACAGGACTCCTGGAAGTCATCAAAAAATGCAGTAATGTCTCAGGATATAAAATCAATGTCCACAAATCAGTAGCCTTTGTATATGCCACTAACAGCCAACATGAGAGGCTAATTAAGGACATAACTCCCTTCACCATAGCTTCAAAGAAAATGAAATACCTAGGAATATACCCAACAAAAGAGATGAAGGACCTCTATAAAGAAAATTATGAAACTCTAAGAAAAGAAATAACAGAAGATATTAACAAATGGAAGAACATACAATGCTCATGGCTGGGAAGAACAAACACTGTTAAAATATCTATACTTCCCAAAGCAATCTACATATTCAATGCCATCCCTATTAAAATACCAACATTGTACTTTTAAGACTTAGAAAAAATAATTCTTCCTTTGTTGTTGAACCAGAAAAAAACCTATATAGCTAAGGCAGTTCTTATTAATAAATACAAAACCAGGGCATAAACATACCTGATTTTAGGCTGTACTACAAGGCTATAGTGGTCAAGAAAGCATGGTACTGGCACAAAAATAGAGACATAGACATTTGGAATCGAATAGAAAACTAGAAAATGAAATTAACATCTTACAGCCACCTAATCTTTGATAAACCAAACAAGAACATACACCGGGGTAAAGACTGACTATTCAATAAATGGTGATGAGAGAACTGGATACTCACATGTATAAGACTGAAACTAGACCCACACCTTTCTCCACTCACAAAAATTGATTCAAAATGGATAAAAGACCTAAATTTAAGGCATTAAATGATAAAAATCTTCAAGGAAAGCATAGGAAAAACACTGGAAGATATCAGCCTGGGGAAAGACATTATGAAGACTTCCATGGCAATTGCAACAATAATAAAAATAAACAAATGGGACTTAATTAAACTGAAAAGCTTTTGTACAGCTTAGGAGACTACAACCAAAGCAAATAGACAGCCTACATAATGGGAAAGTATATTTGCATATTATGAATCTGACAAAAGCTTGATAACTAGGATCTATAGAGAACTCAAATTAATCCACATGAAAAAAGCCAAAAATCCTGTATATCAATAGGTAAGAGAGATGAATAGAACCTTCTCTAAAGAAGACAGATGAAAGGCTAACAAACATAAGAAAAAAATGCTCATAATCTCTAATTATGAGAGAAATGCAATTCAAAATCACCCTGAGATATCATCTAACCCCAGTGAGAATGGTCCACATCACAAAAATCTCAACACTGCAGATGCTGGCGTGGATGCGGAGAGAAGGGAACACTTTTACACTGCTGGTGGGACTGCAAACTAGTACAAACTTTTGGAAAGGAAATATGGAGAATCCTCAAAGAACTCAAGCTAGACCTCCCATTTGATCTTGCAATCCCATTATTATGCATCTACCCAGAAGAAAATAAAATCCTTCTACCATAAAGACACTTGCACTAGACTGTTTATTGCAGCTCAATTTACAATTGCCAAAATGAGGAAACAGCCTAAATTCCCACCAACCCAGGAATGGATTAACAAGCTGTGATACATGTATACCATGGAATACTATTGAGCCATTGAAAAAGATGGAGACTTTACATCTTTTGTATTAAGTTGTTTGGAAGTGGAACACATTCTTCTTAGTAAAGCCTCACAAGAATGGAGAAGCACAAATCCTATGTACTCAATTTTGATATGAGGACAATTATTGACCTAGTACATGGTAGGGAATGGGGGAAGGGGAAAGTAGAGAGAGAGAGATGGAGGCAGGGGAGTGGGTGAAAGGAAGAGCAGAGAGAGGAAAGGAGAGAAGAGGGTGAGGGTCTTGGTTTGTGACACACCTGTTGGGGGCAAGACACAATTATAAAGGGACTTAAATCCAATCAGTGTAACCTGGTTTTTTGTAGCTTCAATCGATCCCCAACAATCAAAAAAAAAAAAAAATTCAAGATGACACCTGTGGCTCAAAGGAGTAGGGGACCGGCCCCATATGCTGGAGGTGGCAGGTTCAAACCCAGCCCTGGCCAAAAACTGCAAAAAAAAAAAAAAATTCTGCTGGGCCAAGAAGTGGAGGTGGAATTCAGTGATATTAATGATCCTAAGGCTGTGTAAACCTAGGTTTGCATGTGTGCTTGTGTCTTAGTTTTCACGAGAAGAGTTTCAAAAGAGAAATTAAAAATTAAAAAATAAGAAAAAAACTTATAGAATAAGGATATAAAGATGGAAAATTTTTTGGACAGCTGTACTTACATTTGTGTTTTAAGCTAAGTCTTATTCATAAAGTGTTAAATTTAAAAAATGAGGAGGGGGGTTGGGGTACTCCTACTTAAAAATTAGTAAAAATTTATGAGGTAAAAAAGTTATGGTAAGCTAATGTTGATTTATTTCTGAAGAAATTAAACATTTGTACATTTAGTGTAGCCTAAATCTATAGAGTTTGTGAAGTCTATATTAGTGTGTGGTAATGTTTTTGGTCTTCTTATTCACTCACTAATTTCTGACTCAGAACTTCTTCCATTCTTACAAGCTTAGCAAGCTTTATTCATGCTAAGTGTTCCATATACAAGTGCTCCATTTTTTTTTATGCCTTATTTTTACTGTGCCTTTTGTATGTTTAGGTACACAAATACTTACCATTGTGTTGCAATTGTCTGCAGGATTCAGTACAGTGACGTGTTGTGCAGGTTTGTAGCCCAAGGGCAACAAGCTACAGCATACAGCCTATGAGTGTAATAGGCTCCACCCCTGGGTTTGTGCAAGTACACTTCATGATGTTTGCACAATGATGAAGTTGCTAAATGAGACATTTCTCAGAAATATTCCCATTGTTAAGTGAGATATGATTTTTTTTAAGCAAAGTAATGTTGTTATATGCCAAGAACAACATAAAAGGTAAGACAGAAAGTTGGGAATTTTTTTCAAATTTCAGAGTTGAGGTTTCGTTTGATCTTTGCATTTGTTGATTTATTACATTCCTATTATACTTGTACATTCCATGAAAAAAGGATTGGATCTTATCCTTATTTGTTACACTCACAATGAGCACTGGGTAAAATGTAAACTAAATTATTTTAAATTATACAATTTTCTCTATAGCTTTACCATTTCTTGTAGATATTAATACTGAAGGTGAATCTTTGATTATTTGGGACAAATACCAAAAATGATACTTAAGAGACTCTTCTCATTCATTAGGAAAACCCATTAAAAACCAAACAAGATAATCACATTATATTTACCTCATTTATAACTATAACTTACTCCTCCAATAATTTTAAGAATTGTATAAGCTCATAGAAATCATCCAAGTTGTTTATGATATTAACACTAATGATATGGTTAATTTAATAACAACCATAACTGAAAATTATCAAATAACATTTTATACCTATTATGGAGTTATTTAAGAATTGAAATCTTTATTTTTACTCATTAAGGGATCATACATCTGTAAATCCTCAACTCCCACTCCATACTTTTATTTCTGGGAAATCAAAGCAAAATTTTCTTCATATTTTGTTTGCTACTTCTTTTCCGTCGTTAACATTCACCATTTCTTAGCATTTTCAGCAATAATATTCAGTTTTCCAAAAGAATGGGATATTCACATATTCAAGTATTTTAGAACAAAATGATAGCTGTTTGCTTTTTTCTTTCACTTCTACTATAGATATGTATATATTCATTTATATATGCACAAATCTTTAGTTCATGAGACCCCATAGTAAGTCTAAGTGTGAATAAATATAGTAGCACCTCTCTGTAAATTGATCACTCAGGGGACTATAACAAACTGGACAACATACAGAGGTGGTCAGCATAAGGACCAAGGCCTACTGTGCTGATAAGTACATGTGGTACATGTCCGTTCTATGAAAATTAGGGCAACAAAAGGAGGTGGTCAGTGTAGAGAGGTGGTCAACTATGCAGGTTCTACTGTATATATAATACAGACAGACAAACACAGTAAGAGTAGATTACCTGTGCATATAAGGAAATATGCTGATTTCGGTTACCATAATTCCAAATCTCATTTAAACATTCAGCTTATATTTCATTTATACTGATAAGCCTGATAAAAAATGAAGAACATATATTAAGAAATAACCATATTTGGGACCTAGCTCTTTTTAAATTCTAAAGGAGGTGATCATGCTTTGTGCATGCAAATATTTTTCAAAGTATGAACTATGATATAGACTATGTATCCACTTTCAGTTCACTTATAATCAGTGGAAAAATAGTATTTTTTAATAATAGTAGAATTAAGTGCATGTAAGACTTTTCTGAATATTACAAAAGATAGAATTTATGAATGTAGCTTATTATGACAGGTGTGTTTATACAAATAGAACCCAAACTCAGCTTTATGAAATCATTTCATTCTATTAACATGACATGCATCAGAGAAGAAAATGAATTCTCTAAATCCATCACTTTCCTCATGATTAGCAAACCCAGCCCTGTTCTCTCATAAAGCACTATCTGCTCTTTCAAGAATGTTCACAGATAAGACTTATCAAGACTCAAGGGGATTATGAAGAAGCCAAAAGAAACACCAATAAAAGTAGTTTAATGAAATTCTATGACAAACTAGAAAGGCAGACCACATCCTCTTTCAAAATAAAATCTGTGAACTTCTGTATAAAAAGCAGTTTTCTGAGAAACGTTTCTTCTAAACATATAGAAATCACAGAGTTGCTGATATAAATGCAACTTTGCCAAAAAGTTGAATATAACACAAGTAAGTTACTGACAAAGACAAACCATAAGTCACATTACTGAAAGTTTAGTTATTGATCTATTGGTGTAAGATACAAATCACAATATCGTACTTTCTTTTCTGTTAGATGAAATTCAAAATTGTTCCTTACACCTTTGCTTTGAGTTTCTTTATACCCTTCCCATCCAGAAATTACATTAGGACTTTGTGAGGTTAGCACAAATGTGTGATAAACTGTAATGATTTGCCTAACTTCTGAACACATAACCGTAAGATTATTCCTATCCATTTGCACTGCGTTCATTCCTTCATTCATAACTGCAGGAACAAGAAAGAGGTCAAAAACACTTTATCAGTTGGTGTAGGAATTACCATTTTCTTTTTCTTTTCTCCAGTTTCTAAGATGATGGAAAGTAATGTTGAGATAAAGCCTTGGCATCTTGAGTTCCAAAACAATAATAATGAATATCACCTGTGCTAACCACCATAGGCATGTAATGTTACTGAGAAATAAGCTATTGCTTTATGCTACTGACATTTTCAGGATTGTTTTGTTTTGTTTTGCTTTGCTTGGTTTTGAACTATTGGCATCCTGGGCTTTCCCAATTGATATAAGAAGTGAGAGTCACACCATGTAAAGTTTTTAAACAGTAATTTCTAAGTTGCACCATTTTCCCTATTGCTCACTCAGTTCTATTGCTCTTGTCTCTTTGTGATATAAGTCATACATGTTTTGTCTAGTATTTTAAGTTTGCTTTAACTTCGGATCCTTAAAGTTGTTCTTCCTTCATGTAGAAACCTTTTATAGATATCAATAATTCTCATTTTATTATCACTGTTCTCTGTTCAAAGACACCTTTCCAAGGAATTTTGGACCACTCTATTATAATAAAAATGAGTCACATTATCAGACTTGGTCTATTTCATTAATTAACTTGATTCATTTAACTGCTTATGTTTTCCTGTGCTGTGCACTTCACAAAGGATGAGATGTTCTTTTGTTTATCACTGTGTTGCAGGTGCCTGAAAGAGTTTCTGACATGCAGCTGGTGTGTCAGCATGCACACACACACACACCTTACTGGATAAATGAACAAACAGATTGCATTGAGACATATCTAGGACAGAATGAGAGTATTAATATATCTGGTTCTCATTAATAGGCTACATCGACAGTTTCCCGTCAGCATTCCTATTCTGCCTTAGCACTGTTTATAATAGAAAAGAGTCTCGATCCCACTACAGAGGAAAATGGAGGGTCAAATTATAGATATGAGGTGTGATATAATATTCAACATGCTGGATTTGGAGGTAATTTAATACAAAAACAGAGGGAAAATTGCTGTTTAAATTTAAGTAATGAGAAATTACAGGAGTACAATGATGGTAGAAAAAGAAACCGGGATTTTTTTTCTTTAATAAAAAATGTGTGGCCAGGTGCAGTAACTCATACCTGTAATCTAGCACTCTGGGAGACAGAGAGGGGTAGATCACCTGAGCTCAGAAGTTTCAGATCAGCCAGAGCAAAGCAATATCCTGTCTCTGCTAAATGTATAAAAATAGTTGAGTATTCTGGTGGGAGACTGTAGTCACAGCTACTCAGGAGGCTGATACAAAAGGATTACTTTAGCCCATGAGTTTGAGGTTGCGGTGAGCTATGATGCCCACTCTACCAGGGCGACAGAAACAGAGTGACATTCTCTCTCTCTCTCAAAAAAAATAATAATAATAAAAGGGAAAAAACAGAACAATTTGTAAAAGATATGCTTTAGGTACATAAATAAATTGTGAAGTTCAGTTGAAATCACCATTAAAACTGGATAAGTAGAAAGAAAAGCCTATGTGATTGGCAGTTTGGGTTCAATACCAACAACAAATGAAAGAAAAAAATAATTCGAGAAGCAACCAGGAAATAAATATTAAATGTAAAGTCACAAGTCTAGAGTAACGAGTCTTATCTTCTATGGGATCAACATAGGAGACTAAAACAGAAAGAAAATTCTGATCAAGGCAATGTTCACAAGGGCATACCAAACCAAGGAATCTCTGTATCAAACATCAACACTGACTACAAAAAAGATCTGGATAACAGAAGTTTTCATCCAAGCGACATAGTTTCATCCAAACTGATATAGTTTCTGTGATTGTTGGGAATGAGACCCAAATTGTATAGAGGCTGCAGGGGGGAGGAAGTTTAGTGGGAAAATAGATCAGGAATGCTACCTGCAGAATAGATTAGACAATTTTTAATTGATATGGGATTTATTTCATTGCATTACATAATTACTTCTGAAGCTTATACTGAATTATATGAAGTAAAATTTAATCATGTTTACATCGACATTGTAGTTTTTGGAGTATAAAGATGGGCCCATGTGTAAAGAAGAAAATTAACCATTTAAAGGATTCTAATAAAAAATATAAAGTGAATTATCATTACCTACACCTGATTTAATTTATTTTGTGTTTAATCACTAGTTCTGCCTGTGGCTCAGTGAGTAGGGCGCTGGCCCCATATAATGAGGGTGGCGGGTACGAACCGGGCCCCAGCCAAACTGGAACAAAAAAATAGCCAAGTGTTGTGGTGGGCACCTGAAGTCCCAGCTACTCAGGAGGCTGAGGCATGAGAATCACCTAAGTCCAAGAGCTGGAGGTTCCTGTGAGCTGTGATGCCATGGCACTCTACCAAGGGTGACAGAGTGAGACTCTGTGTCTAAAAAAAATAAAATTTCTATTAATTTCTATTTTACTACAATGATAGTTGGTGAAACCATAATCTGTGTATCTTATAGCATTTATAGATGAATGTTCTTACCATTTAAAAGAAAAGGTCATTATGATATTCCAAGTTTTAGATAGATAAGTAAGATAAGTAATATCTAGTTACCTAGGAAAAGTAAATCCTTAAATAGAAAAGAAAATTAGGCTCGGCACCTGTGGCTCAACGGGCTAAGGCTCCAGCCATGTACACCTCAGCTGGCAGGTTCGAATTTAGCCCAGACCTGCCAAACAACAATGACGGCTGCAACCAAAAAATGGCCGGGCGTTGTGGCGGGCGCCTGTGGTCCCAGCTACTTGGGAGACAGAGGCAGGAGACTCGCTTGAGTCCAGGAATTGGAGGTTGCTGTGAGCTGTGATGCCACAGCACTCTATCCAAGGTGACAGCTTGAGGCTCTGTCTCAAAAAGAAAAAAAAAAAAAGAAAAGAAAACTAAAGCTACATAAAGGGAATAGGAATTTATTATTTAATGTATTTAAAAATAGTGAGTTGATACCAAGCCAGAGGAGAGTTTGGGAAGATGATTGATCAGACACACCTGCTGCCAGATCATCTCAGAAAGAATAAAAAGTTTTAGATGAAAAGAAAAGAAAAAAAAATCAAGCAATTATAGATTGAATGTAATTCTGAGGGAAAAGAGCCAGAACTTATAAGAGATTCCATGGGATGAAGCTATGGAGCAGAATAAGGAAAAGCAAGGTATCAGCATAAGAACAACCAGCAAGAGGCTTGGAGCACAACAAAAAAAGGTGGAGTGGTTTATTTCTCCTGCCCACACATCTCTGGCAGTCAGCAGGCTACTTAGCTACTGAAGAACTTTTCTACCCTCCTGCCTCCAAAGTTGCTGCAGCCAGTGAACTGGGAACTTCTTAAGGAGAAAGCACCAGGCTTACAACTCTCTTGGTGTCATTTCACCACAGACCTGACCTGAGACAGAAGGAACAATATTGCTTCTCCACATACTGTATGCCTTTGACCTCTGTAGGGGGCTATTCAGTTTTCCATCTTGCCAATTCCCAAACAAACATTTCTCTTCTCTGGCTGATACTGTGGGAGCCAAAGAACCAGTCAGTCCCAAGGGATCCATGTAATACCAGAACTTGTATATTCCAAGTTGGCAGCCTTTAAAGAGAGGAACAGAGGTAACCAGATTCCTAGCTTTATTCCATTCAGACTCTTTTTCTCTCGTTTCCCTCCCCTGCCTGAGGCTGCAGAGAGAAACGCTTCAGTTGGGGCTCTCAGGAGCAGTTGGTTCCCGTATGTTGGAGTGTCCACAGAGAATGGGGCTCAAACCTTCTCTCTTAAAGACCTGCAATGGATTAAGGGGTGTTTGGACTACGGACTCCCTGGAAGTCCACAAATTCTCCCTGGTGCTATTTGCCCAGCTGCTCCATCATAGTAGGTTAACTCTCCAAAACAGAGGGACAAATGCTTGAGAACCCCATAGACAACTCAAAACTAGCATTCTTCTCCAGGGATTGTTCTTTGGGTACACAAGGATGGTCACACAGGCAAGATCCCATACGCCCATGACTCAATCAAGTAGCTCAAATGTACAGAGGAGAGATTTAGTAACTAATCTCAGAAGGTGAAAGACCCCACATGGGCAGGACTGAAATGAGATTGCAGCATGGGTGCAAGTCACAGCACACTCATGGAACATGCCTCCCCCACAGGAAAGCATTCCAGGCCCAGTGTGGGATCTTGGATATGAAAGTTTCCAGCCCACAACACCATCATTAGGGAGCTCAGCTAGTTTGAGCTTCTGCCTGCCGGCAGTTGCCAAAAGGAGAACATTGATCAGGGAAGGAGAAAAAGAGTAAATCCATTCCTAACAACCAGATTGTGGGTGTCAGATAGCCCTTGCTACCAAAGCAGATTTTCTGGCTGGGTAGGTTCACCTCAGCTCCTCCCTGGCAGCGTTTTCCAGAAAAGGTTTCCTAGTTACAGTTTCTTTACCAGTTTCTGTAGAGCCTGAGGGCATGCTCACCCAACCCAGCCTACCAAGCCTCACTACCCCACCCACCCCTGCAGAGGTGAAAAATGAGGACTCATCTGTACGTTCCAGGGCCTTACCCACCAACTAGGAATTTGAGTGTTTTTTCTGAGGTTCTAGATCCAATTACAAATCCTCAAAACAAAACTTGAATTTTTTTCCTCCTGGTAAGTACAATTTGCACATCCCTCCTGAGGGCAATTTGCATAATCCTTTACAGTATTTACTGACTCAATCATACAGGGTGTAGTGGATTCCTACCCATAAGAACCACCTTCTGTCTCAGAGATTATACTGGAGATGTCAATACAATTCACATTGTTAAGAAGTCATCAAGGCTAGGTAAAGAGAAAGAATCTCAGAGATCTCCATCATCTCTCATCAAAGAGACATAAAGAGATAGCCCAAAAACATAGCTCACCATTGCAACAGCCTACAAACAACTAAGGATGTCAATAACTGAAGTGTCTGTTTAGTGCCTAGACCCCATCAAAGTACCCAAAAAGCAAAGCAAAAATTTCTTTCCAAACATATTCTGCATACACAATTTTATAAGTGAAAAAGAGAAGAAAAAGGTGCCCCATTTAAACAAAAGAAATCAAAAAAATAAGAAATGACAGTTGCCCCAGATGAAAAGGGATCAGAAAAACAATTCTTGAAGTAAAAAAGTCAGAATGAAAGGATACTCCCAAATGTGAACAGCAGGTATCAAACAGTGGATTCCAAGCAAAATTAAAATATTGAAATAACAGATAAAGAATTCTAAGTATAGGTTGTGTGGAAGTTCAATTAAATCCAAGAGAAAATAGAAAACCAACTCACAAAATCAGAAAACCTTTTATTCAGGAAATAAATGAAAAATTCACCAAAGAGGTTGGCATAAAAAAAACAGAACTTCTGGAAATGAAAAATACATTTAGAGAAATAAAAAACACAGTGGAAAGTTTTAAGGATAGACTAGACCAGGCAGAAGAAAATATCTCAGAGCTTAAAACCACTCTTTTCAATTAAATCAATTAAAAATAAAGAACAGAGAATTAAGAAGAATGATCAAAACCTATCAGAAGTATGAGATTATGTAAAAGGGCAAAATATAAGAATCATAGGCCATCTGGTGGGTGAAGAAGAAAATATACAAAGGCTGAAAATGTATTTGAGAGTAAAATTGAGGAAAACTTTCATTCTTGCTAGAGATTTACACATCCAAGTCTTGAAGCTTGGCAAACACCTGGGAGATTCATTGCAAAGAAGCAATCACCAAGGCACATAGTCATCAAAGTGGCCATCAAAGGATCTCCTGAGAGCCATGATATTAAATAACTTACAAAGAAAATCCCATCAGACTAACTGAAGACCACTCCACTTAGATCTTACAAGCCAGAAGGGATAGGGCTTCATCGTCAGTCTTCTTTCAAAGTAAGACTACCTGCCTACAATTTTGGATCTTGAAAAACTAAGTTTCACATATAAGGGAGAAATAAAGACTTTTCCAAATAAGCAAACACTGAAAGAACTTGGCAAGACCAGACTGGCCCTGCAGGAAATACTCAAATCTACATTATAAACAGAACAGCTCAGTAGACACCCACCAGTGTAAAACCACCAAGGAAAAATTTGTGACGTTTTTGGTGGCATTTAATTATGTCGCTTTCGAGTGTGAACCTTGTAGACAACAATGTCTTGTCATAATGTCACAGAAAATAAATCCACAAAATGTTTTAAGTAAGCTTACAAATTTGTGCCAGGCCACATTCATAGCCATTTTTGGTTGCATGAAGCCACAGGTGATGGGTTGGACACCCTGATTTATGTATTTCCTCATAATTCTCAAAAAAATTTCTGGAAGTAATTATACTTTTATTGCTTAAAGAAGAGAAAAATGAGTCTCAGAGATCTCAAACGTAAATCTTAACATCACACCACTAATATCGGGTCAAGGGTTTCGAATATTCTCCAGACCACCAGTAACAGTGTTGCCTGAGAACTTTCTAGTAGCAAAAAATATGAACTCTATGCCCAACTCACTAAATGAGAAACTGGTTGCTGGATGCTTAGTCTCTTATGTTTAACAAGCCTACAAGATAATGCTGGTACACACTAACGCTGGATAATCACAGATTTTTTTTCCAGAATATTAGGGGTTATACATGTTTTGTTTACATACTTTGTCTTTGTACAGATTGAGTCAAAGATAATGAAACAAACCCTAATATCAAAATATTAAACATAATTGGAAAATTTAGACCATTTTTTGTGACTTTGGAAAAAATAGGCCTTTTAAACTTTTTAAAAATATTTAGAAAAGTTATCTTATGCTCCAGCTTCTAAGATAGAGGATATTAATTTATAACAACTCTGCAGCTTCAGATATTAGTTTAATTGTCTATAGGTTTCACATTAGGTCAATAAACGTCAGTAAATTTGAAGAATTATTTAAATAAAGTCCTATATTTTCAAGAGTTTGTAGTAGCAGCATGAGGTGAGCCAAAGGACCAGGAGCTAAGAGAATTATGCTACTGGAACTAATTTACCATCAAGATGTGACATTAAAAACCAGCAGGAATTCTTGAGGTGCTTGTTGTATTTAAGAGTTTCTACATTAGCCCCACTGAGAAAATACTGGTCTTTAGCTTAAAGCTTGGTTGCATACTGGAAAGAAACAATTTAATTGGATTTTTAAAAACCAGAACAGGTGATATGTTAATTTGAGATTGTCAAACTATCATTTAGGTTATATCATTCACTTTTTACTGTAAGCAGGAAGATTAGATCTGTTCAGTGTACATGTGATTTTAATTCCCAGTTTTTAAGAAAGTTGACCTTCAACTTCAGACCTACAAAAATATAACTGATTCTCTCTAAGACTTATTAGATAACTTTTTGTTTACTTCCCTGATTTAATGACTTTTGTTTCAGGTCCTCTTCAAGCAATCCTCAGGATCTACCCCCATATCTGTCCTTTATGACTGCTTTTTATGATCTGGGGTAGGCAAAATTAGGCTCCTCATTGTGTAAAATGCCTTTGGATGCAAAACATCTGTTTACACTTTTTTATCCTTTCTTCTTAACTAATTACAACTTTTGGGTATAAACCAAGTAGCATCACTGTCTAGTTGTCACTTTGCCTGAATTTTAAAAGCACCTACTACCGGAAATCATCATCATTATTTTTAACATTAATGTGTTACATGCTTATTGTTCTTCACGGAATCCAACGTCTCTTGAGTATAAGTTAGTTTCCATGTATCCTATATTTCTTTATATTTATCACAAAGACTCTGCTGACAAGTGTTTACATATCTTCAAATAATAAGTGTTATAGTCTATTTGAGAAAAAGAACAGATAATATTGTACGCAAATTACAACATTTTATTCTTTCCCAAAAGTAACGATTATGTGATACTTTATAATTCTTTGTGAGCAACTTTGTCATTGTCCCATAGATCAGGCATTCTTAGCTTCTCGTCTGTGAGATCCGCCTACTTCCTAAAATTAAAAACAATTAGTATGACTTTTTAAATACTTAGGTCACAAGTTTTCTCTCAGAATGTTCATTTTAGTAAGAAGTGATAAAGTATTATATTTTACTATGTCCGTGCATGCTTATTTTAATTAGTTTGTGTATTTTACTAATTTTATTTATATATATGTATTGGGGATTTAAATGCACATACATAAGAATTCAGAAAAGAAACAGAAGTGTATTGAAATGATAATTAGTACTATTTTATTGTGTATTTATTACAGCCAATGTTTTGTTATTATTTTTATGTAAGTGAATTATTTCTAAGCATATAATGGCATATATAAGGAAATACTTAGAAATATCTTATATTTTACAGATATATTTCTTTCTCCATTCTTCCATCAGTCCCATTTTCTTTTCTAGTTTATGCCAAAAGAATCAAAGAAAGCTGCTTTTGAGATGTATGAGCCATCTTTTTAAAGCAGATATAGCCTTTTTTTAATGGTTGCAAAATGCCTACATACAATATTCACTTATAAAATGAACTAATATAACTGTAATTTTCCCCCCAATAATGCAAAATTTCTTCTCCCAATCCTGCAATGATGACTCATATTGTTTTTAACATACAGATAAGACAAGTAATGTCATATTATTTTATCTCTCTTATAGCTTGAAAATTGGTATACTATCCCAGATTATCTGAGTATAAACTTAGGTTATCCTTACATTAAAGCATGACCTTTCTCTCATCAGTGTGTATGAGAACATATCATGCATTAGAGGGAGAATGCAAAATATGGACACAAGACACATCTTGCTTTTTAATTCATTTCAGCTGTTAACTATTAAGGTACATTCAGATCTACAACAAAGATATCAATGTTTTCTGATACCTAGGTCCATTTTTACCACAAAATACTAACATCTTAAGGTGGGTTACATCTGATATGCAGTTTTGTTGATGTTTATAGTCTGATGTTTGGCATCATTATCTCAGATACATTTTTTTCTTTTTTAAATATTTAATAACATTAAAAAAATATTTAACAACTTTTTTATTTTTATTGTTGGGAAATCATTAAGGGTAAAACGAGGCAGCATACACTGCTTGCCTTTGCTGGGTTAAGTCCCTCCATTAATAGTGTCCTACGTCCAAGAGGCGTGTCACACACCAGGGCCCCACATCCCTCCATCCTTCCCTTTTTCTCTATCTCTCTCCACCCTCCTCCAAAATACACTAGATTCAACTGGCCTGATAGCAGAACTGAGTACATTGGATTCTTGCTTCTCCATTCTTGTGATGTTTCACTAAGAAGAATGTCTTTCAACTCCACCCAAATTAATACAAAAGATGTAAAATGACCATCGTTTTGAAAGGTTGTATACATGGTACACATCTACCACAGCTTGATAATCCATTCCTGGATTGGTGGGCATTTTGGTTGCTTCCACAATTTAGCAATTGTAAATTGAGCTTCAATCAGCATTCTAGTGCAAATGTCCTTATGATAAAATGATTTTTGTTTTTCTTCTTAGTAGATGCCAGTAATGAAATTGCAGGATCAAAAGGGAGGTCTAGTTTGAGTTCTTTGAGGATTCTCCATACTTCCTTACAAAAGGGTCTTATGAGTTTACTGTCCCACCAGGAGTGTAAATGTGTTCCCTCCTTTCCACAACCACGCCAGCATTTGTAGCTTTGATTCTTTATGTTGTGGGCCATTCTTACTGGGTTTAAAAAATCTTTAAAAATCTCTCACAGGGGTATCTGATTGGCCTCCACGCACATTCACTGTGGTTGAAAGCCAAGTGAAGGAAATACATTCAAGAAGGATTGAGTGACTGTTATAGAGTGATTCTTAAGTTAGAACTGAGAAGCAAAGAGGGGATAATTTAGTAGAATGAAGGTATAGCAGAGGTGAACTGGCAGAGGTGAGAGTCAAGTTGGGTGAATTCAGGAGAGAATGACAGAACAGGAGAGAAGGCATCTTGGCCACTTTTACAAGTTATTGTGCTGCAAAGGGGAGCAAATAAGAAATGCATAGTGAGAAAACCAAGGTAAAGGAGACTACTTTTAAGATAAAATAATAATCATCATGCTGCATGCTATTGGAAGTGGCTAATTATAAAGTGAAATAAGTTATGATAGAGTAGAAAGAGGGAAGAATTGGTGGACTGGCAAAAATAATACTACTGGAGGTTGTCAGTCATTTTGTGTACATAAAGTGTTTTTTGTAACTCCTTTTTTCTTTATCAAATACCTTGACTTGCTTGTAGATTAAAAAAAAAAAATTCTAAAAGGCCATTCTTTATTCCCAAACAAATAATGTACATCAAATAGTTCCAACCATGTCCTTCACAAGCTATTGTTTCCTTTTTCTATAGTTTGTTTGTTCCTTTATAAGCAAAGCTATTTAAAGCATTTTCAATCCTTTAACTTTTCTTATCGAAATGTCTCTTTTGACTCTACTATACACGTGCAAAGACTCTGTAGCGGCGCTATTATTGTGACATAAACTTTAATTATCTCTATTGATGTATTCGAGCCCACTAACATAATGAAAGAATAAGTAAAATAACTTGTGAAAATACTTTCCATTGGGTTAAAGCATGCATAATATGCTTTCCCAAAGCCCCTTATTTATTTTAGACACTGGATTTGAATTATGGTTTAAATTAGCTAGTCCCCCCAATTTTTAAGTTAATAAAAGCTAAGACAATGTCTTGTTCATATTAACTTCTTTCAAATACATGTTATAATTATTTTTGTACATAAAAGAACTGAAGATTTATTTAAAATTTGTTTCAATGGTTTACTGCCTGATAAAATTGTTGATATATTTAATACATATTGAATATCATGATTACTGACATTAAGGAAAGCTCAGTTTTGTACACACATTGCCTCCATAAGCCCATAAAAACAATTTATACAAATAGTGTTTGGTTTTGATTAGATGAAAGTGATTGAGCTCCATGCCACAGACACCACGTGATCATCATTTTTTCAACAATCACTATGACACCATTTCTTAGAGAATCACTGTTCTATGAAAAGTATTATGTAATGAGAATAAGGAAAAATGTTTATTTTCCTATTCATAGAATATTTTCATTAATTTTCATTTTAAATATTTACCTTTTTTCTTTTTTTTTTTTTAACCTGAAAGTAGAGTAATGGAAACATTGTTCTGATGAAGAGGAGAGACATAGAAGAGAAATAAATAAGCCAGAGTAGGGGAGTCTTATTATCAAAATATTTAAAAATAGTGTATCCTATATGAACATGCAAGTTATATTGGAAAGAAAGTATTTTTAATTATAAAAAGTAATTATTTTGCTAATAAATTACTATCTTGCTTTTGAGATAAATTGGAGAAATGTGCCTGACATGCATTTATACAATTTGTTTTAAACAATGGATGTTACTATTGAATTAATATGATGAGGTTATGGCAACTATGAAATAAGCAAATTTTTAATTGTTACTAACTAGGCAAAAAAATGAATGGAATGATAATATTTTATGTCTTCAGTATCATGAATCATAAACAAATGAATAGATTCTAATTAAAATAAGAAGCTTATTAAATTAAAAATACTCTTGGTCAATATATAATACCTAACTTTGTTATATTTTATTGTTATTGATTTAAAGCTTCTTTTATCTGATATAACTACTACTGCCTACATTTGGATTCTGTGTGCATCTAATATTATTTATTACTACTTTATTTTCAGTCTTTATGTGACTCTTATCAGTATGGTGAATTTCTTCTAAGCAGAATATTATAGGTTCATTTATTTATTTATTCTGTCAACCTCTCTTTTAAGTAGTGCTTTAATCCATTTACATTAAAGTTCAATGTTGATCAATATATGAGGCTTAATTAACGTCATATTGTTAATTGATTTCCAGTTGTTGTATAATTTCTTTCTTTCTTTCTTTCTTTCTTTTTTTTTTTGAAAATAGGTCACATACAGTGGTATCATCATAGCTCATTACAGTGTCAAACTTCTAGGCTCAATTGACCCTCATGCCTCAGCCTTGTGAGTAGCAGGGACTACAGGCATGTGACACCAGGCCTGGTTAATTTTCTTTTGGCCAAGGCTGGGTTTGAACCCACCACCTCCTGTATGTGGGGCTGGC